>JAQQSU010002585.1:0-14628 GCA_028627135.1 Pseudochirops cupreus
AAGTATGGAACAGGAGGAAGACAACACAGTCAGAACTCCTGCACCAAAAGCTTCCAAGAAAAATGTAAACTTGTTACAGGCCATGGAGGAGCTTAAGAAGGATTTTGAAAACCAAATAACAGAAGTGGAGGAAAAATTGGGAAGAAAAATTAGAATGATGCAAAAAAATCATGAAAAGAGAGTCAACAGCCTGACTGAAGAAAATAACACCTTAAAAAATGGATTAATTTAAATGGTAAAAGAGGCCCAAAAAGCCAATGAGGAGAAGAATGCCTTAAAAAGTCGAATTTGCCAGATGAAAAAAGAATCTCAAAAGCTCACTGAAGAAAATAATTCCTGAAGAATTAGAGTGGAGCAATGGAAGCAAATGACTTTATGAGAAATCAAGTTACTATTAAACAGATCCAATCAAATGAAAAAATAGAAGGCAATGTGAAATATATCATTGAAAAAACCACTGACCTGGAAAATAGATTCAGGAGAGACAGTTTAAAAATTATTGGACTACCTGAAAGCCATGATCAAAGAGAGAACCTAGAAATCATTCTTCAAGAAATTCACAAGGAAAATTATCCTGATATTTTAGAACCAGAGGACAAAATAGAGCTTGAAAGAATTCAATGATCACCTCTTGAAAAAGATCCCAAAAAGAAAACTCCTAGGAATGCTATAGACAGGTTCTGGAGTTCCAGATCAAGAAGAAAATATTACAAGCTGACAAGAAGAAACAATTTGAATACTGTGGAAACACAATCAGAATAACACAGGATCTAGCAGCTTCTACATTAAGGGATTGAAGGGCCTGGAATATGATATTCCAGAGATCAAGGGAGCTAGGATTAAAATCAAGAATCACCTACCCAGCAAAATCGAGTATAACATTTCAGGGGAAAATATGGTCATTCAATGAGGTGGAAGACTTTCAAGCACTCTTGCTGAAAAAACCAGAACTGAATAGAAAATTTGACATTCAAATACAAGAAGCATGACAAGGTAAACATGGAAAAGAAATCATAAGGAACTTATCAAAATTGAACTATTTACATGCCAACATGGAAAAATGATAATTGTAGCTTATAAAACTTTTCTCAGTATGAGGATAGGTGAAGGGAATCTAAATATATATATATGTATACATACACATATATTTATATAGGAGGGTATATATGCATATGAATACATATGTGAGTGTATATGTATATATATGTGTGTACATAGAGGGCACAGGATCAATTGAATAGGAAGGGATGATATTTTAAAAGGTGAAATTGAGAGGTGGGAGAGGAATAGAATGAGAGGAGATGGGGAGAGACAGAATGGGGTTGATCATCTCATATAGAAGAGGCAAGGGATAACTGTTACAATGGAGGGGAAGAACAGGAAGTCAAAAGGGAATGGGTCATCCTTACTCTCACTGAATTTGGCTTAGGCAAGGGATGGCATACACTCTAAATTGGGTATCTTGCCCTGCAGGAGAGCAGGGCAGAAGGGTATGAGAGGGGGCATGATGGAGGGGAGGGCAGGTTGTGGGGGAGGGCTGTTAGAGGCACACACTTCTGTAAAGGGATAGGGACAAAGTTGATAATGGAACAAGTGGAGGGCAGGATAGGAGGGAGGGAAATATAGTCAGTCTTTCACAATATGTCCATTGTGGAGATGTTCTGCATAACTACACATGTGTGGCCTGTATTGAATTGCTTTAAAGTTCTAAAATCAAATGTTAAAAAAATATATATATATATTTATTATTATTATTATTATTATTATTATCATTATTTACATGCAACTGGGAAATGGGATACACAGGCACTGGGGTAGGGAGATCCATCTTGCCCTACCAGAAAGTTTGAAGGGTGATGGGGGAGGATATCTGAGAGAGCAGATTGGGGGAGGGGGTATACAATGGGATCACTGTTTTTAGGGTGGTGGGTAGGGGAATGACGGGGAGAAAATTTGTAACTCAAAATCTTGGGGAAATGAATGATATAAACTAAAAATAAATGAAAGTTATTTTTAAAAAAAGAAATTAAAAGTTCTCCTGAAGTTAAGTTGACAAACATTTATTAAGTGCCTACTACGTGCCAGGCATTGTGCTAAGTTCTTAAATATAAGAGCAAGGAAAGTGAACTGATCCCTGATGAAATACAGAATCCTGTGGAATTCCAAGAGAGCATGAAACAACAAGAAGTTTCAGAATTGTTCAAAAGAGAAATGAAATCTACAAGAGATGTTAGGAATGAATATGTCGGAAGTTGTAGTGCTCAGCAAAGGAAAAAAATACTGATTAGCAGATTAGAAGAAAAAAAGTAAAATCCACAGTAGAAAGTTCCTACACTGAGGAAAAAGAGATACAAACATTTCAGAATACAGAAACACCGAAGTAGAGGGAAATCTAGCAGAAGAGAAACAAAGGGTGATAATGTTAAAAGAATACTTGATCTCTATATGGACCTCAGCCATTACAAAATAAAGACAGAATGCAGAGAGTTAACTTAAGGATCATAAGTATCCCAGAAAAATATGACAAAGCAAAAAACCTGAACATAATAACTATGAAAACAATATAAGACAATTGTCCAGAATTATGGAATGCAGAAATCGGAGCACCAATCAAAAGAATTCATAAATCACCTAAAACAATGAATGAAATAGGATATTCTCGAAAGCAAAAAACGAAAACTGCAACTCTAGATGATATACTCTGCAAACCTGAAAGTCATCATCAATGAAAAAAGATGGACATTCAACAAAAGAGGCATTTTAGGCGTTGTTGACTCTCCCCCCTCCCCCCCCAAAAAATATGAGTAGAAAATAAATTAAGTACAATTCCAAAGAAAGAATAGGTAATGAAATAAATTACCCTATGTTTAAGGTTATTTTCTTAAATGAAAGAAAAAGAATGAACTAAGAGTTAAAGACAACAACGACAAACATATTGAGAGAGAAATAAGGAGCTCACCAGAAGATTAAGATAGCAGAAGAATTTAAAGAAAGAGAAATGAAGGAGGATCAAGGACTGAACTTCACAACCCTACCCCCTACAGGTGAACTAAGGTATTCTATAGGACAAAAGAAGAGAGTGGAAGGGTACGTTATTGAGAAGAGAAAAGGTAGAAGACATAGATGAATTGGTGATATACCCTTATTAAGCCCATGAGTGAAAAGAGAAGAAATATTCTTTCAGGAAGAAGGGCTGTCAGAGAATAGAAAAGATAGCAAAATAGAGGGGTTGAAACTAGGATTATGAAAAAGATAGGGTTCCAAACAAAAACAGAGAAGTGGCTCCCACTGAAGAATACTCCAATAGAGGGAGAAGTTTGTGTTGAAAAAGGATTATTTTTCCTTGCAGCCCCTGTGCAGCAGCTGCAGCCCATTCCTTACCATCCCCAGTCTATCCTCTATTACCTCTGGTAGCCCTTCCCTATACCATCAAAATCAAACAGGCCAAGAGTTTGTTTCAATTGTAAAAAATCTGACCACTGGAGGAAAGACTAAAATGGGGACTGGGACAGATGCCGAAAAGAAAAAAGGAAAGCACTACAAAAAGCACTGAGATGTTCCCTGCAATCCCCACCACTCAGCATGACTAGACTCCTGGGAGGGATAGCAGGAGGGATGGCAAAAGGAAGGGGATATACAGGCAATGCCTGTTATCCTCATGATTCCTGTTGGAGATATTTTCTTGTTTATTCATACAAGGGGAAGAAGTGTCTGCTCTAGCTAACACTGCTGCCACATTCTCAGTTTTAAACCCCTTTGCCTTCCCCACTCCCCTCCCCTGAAGTGAAAAGAATATCTCAGTCATAGGGATTGGTAATAAGACCATTGTAGCCCATATCTCACAACCACTCTCCCTTTTTACTGGAGAGATCAGTGCTTTTCATCCTTTTGTCCTAGTCCCTGAGGCCATTAGACAGGCCACTATTTCATTTGACCCAGGAGGATCCACTTCCTTGTGTCCTTTATCCCTGACACTTTCCTTAACCTCTTCTAACCATCAGGCTCTCAACCAAGTTCCTTCTAGCTTGTGGGCTTCAGATGCTACTGACATCAGGTCAGTTAGCATTGCCTCACCTATTGTCATGCAGTTAGCTCTCCAACTTGATTTATTTGCCTCTGAGAAAGGAGGGAATATAGTTGAGGTAAGCACATTCAATCCTATCACCTTTTTACCTGAGATAGAAAGTGAAGATGAGACTTTGGCATATGACTTTGGGATACTATGGAAACGTCAGAGGTTCTTCATCTGCTCAGGACAACCCATTAAAATTCAGAAACAGGTTTCCCATCTATTAGACTCTTTACTGCTTCCACAAGCTGTAGCAGTAATTAAAATTCCTGGGCACAGCCAAGAAAATAGCATTCATGCCAGTGGAAATGACTTGGTTGACTGTAGCAGCAAGCACTCTAGCATACCCAGGATGGCTGTTAGCATAGGTTCTTTGATCCGCTTTTCTAAAAGAAAGCAACTCAAAAAGGATTAACAATCTTACTTTAATCAATCAAACACATACCATTTACCTAGTCAGGGGAAAAAATCAGCACCCAGAACTTCAGAGAATACAAACAGAATTTACAAGAGAAAATAACACAATTAAACCTACAGGGCTTCTAGCTATCTGATTATTACATCCATACCTAGTTAGTCACCAGAGACAGAAGCATCAACATTTGCGTTTTCAAAGCCAAGGGGGATCAATGGCTGCCCAAAGTCTAATCTGGCCAAATCACACAACTCTTCCCAGAGTGAGCCCCAAAGCAAAACCTCACCTCAGAAGTATATATAGCCTTCTCCAAGGTCAGAGACCATTACAACCCTTGTGACCCACTTGACTACAAAGTAACAAAAGTTGTGCCTTCCTGAAAAACAAGCCACCCACCACAGGCTCCAGGTGAACACATGAAGCCTATTAGAGGGCAGAGTATATTTTCAAATCAGGAAAGGTCCTCAAGTTCAATTTAGGCTTATCAAGGGGCAGGGAAGATCTTCAAATTTCTATTACCATTACACTGACCAAGCAGCAAAACCCACAACTTTAATTCCTCAAACACCTGAGGGAGTGGCTCCCTATGGAGCTTTCACTTTGCCCCATAAGTATAGCCTTAGTATATCCATCTTAAACTGAAGACCTGCCTAAGACTCTTAGCCCTACTACAGAAGAGATAGCCACTGCCCAGAAACAAATGCTTTTCAAAAAGCAGAAAAGGCTTCAAAAGGAGGGATGTGTACTTGATAAGACTATGGTACTACAGGTCGGGAGTTTTCACAGGGCTGCTATCACCGCCCATGAGATGTGTCTCTCCTGCCCCAAGCACAATGCATCCAAGCCTCTGAAGCCTGCTCCTGCACAGTTTCCTCTCCCAGATGTGCCCTTTGAAACTGGCAGATCAACTTCAATCAATTGTCACCTGCCCTTGGTTAAAGATATGTTTTGGTTATAGTCTGTATGTTTCCCTAGTGGGTGGCAGTGTTCCCCTATTGTACTGTCACAGCCTCTGGGTTAGCAGAAATCCTCTCAGAAAAAAAAATCACCCCATGCTATTGTTCCATAAGAAATGATGAGCAGGCAGACTCAGAAAAACCTGGAATGACTGACACGAACTGATGCTGAGTGAAGTGAGCAGAACCAGAAGAACATTTTACACAGTAACAGCAACATTGTGTGATACTAACTTTGATAGACTTATCTCTACTTACCAATGCAACTCTATCAAAGGCACCTCTAGGCAAGGATCAAAGGCAACTCTAAATGACACATGATGGAAAATGCTATCCACGTCCAGAAAAAGAAATATGGAGTCTAAATGCAGATTGAAGAATACTATTTGCTCGTTCTCTCTTTTGTCTCTTCTTTCTTGTGGTTTCTCCTATTGGTTCTAATTCTTCTTTACAACATGACTAATGTGAAACTATATTTAACATGAATGTATTTGTAGAGCCTGTATGACACTGTATGTTGTCTTGGGGTGTGGGAGGGGAGAGATAGGGAGAAAATTCAGAACTTAAAAACTTATGGAAGTGAATGGTAAAAACTAAAAATAAATAAATTTTAGAAAAAAGAAAAGAAAAAATCATTTCATTCCATTCCAAATCCATTCCATCCTAAAAAGATACTAGTGATAGAGATATCCATTTCACAAGAGCTTCATTAGCTAAGCTATTTTCATCCTGGACAATTACTCAGCACCTCCATTGTGCCTATCACCCCCAGTCATCAGGAATGGCTGAAAGAGTTAATGGGATACTTAAAATCTCCCTTACTAAATTCTTTGAGGAACTAGGTATTCCCTAGCCCAAAGTCGTTCCTTTAGCCCTGCTAAACTTTAGATCTAAACCATTTGGTTCCCATATGCTCAGTCCCTAATGAGATAGTAACAGGATGCTCAATGCCACTGTAACTACGGATGGGAAGCATAGCAGCCAAGGGTTCCCTCCTATGATACTGGACTGGGTTGGCTCAGAAGATATCAGAGACTTACCAACTTTTCTCACAGTCCCATTCTTTAGAAACTCCAATCAAAACTCAGCCCCTGATCCAACCCAGTTACTGGGTCTACTGGAAACTGTCATCTCCAAAAACACTCGTTGGAGCCACAGTGGAAAAGCTCCTTTGAAGTCCTGCTCACTACTTCCACTGCAGCTAAACAGCCTGGATCCACCTGTCACATCTCAAAAGGGTTTCAGAACCCACAGGTGACCTGACCCTAAAGATCTCAGGATCCCCTGGATGAGAAGAAGACAATAGCTGATGTAGACCACCAACCAAAGAAACCAGAAGTGGACTAAGGTTTGCAATTACTCCCTGAGTAATTTTTTTCTCCTTGCTACTCTTTCCTCAATCTCTTAATGTTCATAGAAGTAGCCATTTTTTCCTTTCATTTTTATGTTGTTCTTATCTCCTTAAATTGTTATTTAAGTTATGATTAATTAAAATTTTGCTATTTAAGGTAAAAATTTCTGGGATTGCAATTTGTTTTGAGCTTTGACTTCAGGAATAGTTGTCTGAATTGTCACAAAGCCAATAATAGAAAATGTCAGGTACAGCAGTTTGAGGACTGCTAAGGTGTGTATCTGCACCTGGGAAAGGTTGTGAGGATGACTTAGGCCACAGTCTAGGCAGCACTCTCCTGACTTTATTTCTTCATTGTGCTATTTCCTTTCTGGAAAAGGAAAATTCCCACCCAGTTAATCCTGTGCCTAGTTTTAATATTTTGTAAATACATGACTGGCTGTCAGATATGACTCATGTTTGGAATTTTTTTTTGGAGGGGGTAAGATAGGGCAATTGGGGTTAAGTGACTTGCCCAAGATCACATGGCTAGCAAGTGATAAGTTTCTGAAGCCAGATTTGAACTCAGGTCCTCCTGACTTCAGGGCTGGTGCTCTATTCACTGTGCCACCTAGCCACCCCCATATATGGAATTTTAAAAGGGGGAGGCTTTTCTCAGTATAAGGACAGTTGAAGGGAATAGATATGTGTGTGTATATACATATATATATATATATACATATATATATACATATATATATACATAAATATATATGCATGTATAGGAGGGTGTATGTGTGTATAAATGCATATGTGAGTGTGTGTATATGTGCGTATATGTATACATAGAAAGAGGGCACAGGATCAGTTGCATAGGAAGGGATGATACCTAAAAAATAAAATTAAGAGGTGAGAGAGGAAGATGATGAGAGAAAGAGAAAGGGAGAGAGAATAGGGTTAATTGTCTCATATAAAAGACGCAAGAGAAAACTGTTACAATGGAGGGGAAGAACAGGAAGGTGAAAGGGAATGGGTCAACTTTACTCTCATTGAATTTGGCTTAAGGAGGGAATAACATACACATTCATTTGGGCATCTTACCCTACAGGAAAGTAGGGGGAAAGGGGATAAGAGGGGAGATGACAGAAGGGAGAGCAGATCGGGGGAGAGAGTAGTTAGAAGCACACACTTTTGAAAAGGGACAGGGTCAAAGTAGAAAACAGAATAAGTGGGGGTGGGATGGGATGGAGGGAAATATATTTAGTCTTTCACAATATAACTACTATGGAAATGTTTTGCGTAACTACACATGTACAACCTATATTGAATTGCTTATCCTCCCAGTGGGGGTGGGTGAGAGGGAAGAAGGGAAAGAATCTGGAAATCAAAGTTTTAAAAACAAATGTTTAAAAAATTGTTTTTTACATGCAATTGGGAAATAAGATATACAGACACTGGGGTATAGAAATATATCTTGCCCTACTAGAAAGTTAAAGGGGACATGGGGGACGATATAAGAGAGAGTATATTGGGGGAAGAGGTACTCAGTAGGCTCACTATCTTGGGGTGGGAGGGAGGCGAAAGATGGGGAGAAAATTTGTAACTCAAAATCTTGTAGAAATGAATGTTGAAAACTAAAAATAAATTTAAAATTTTTTTTAATTTAAAAAGGGGGGGCAGTTTTCCCCATTATATAACTATGTCCCTCTTTTTCCTTTCATAGCAAATTTCCATAATCAAACAAAATCATGTTTCAAATGAATATTCCTCATCGGCCTTAAAAGGGTCATTCTGACCTTCTTGACCAAAAGGAGGGAATGAGAAGGGATTATGATTTTTATATTAATCAATATGATATGTGTAATAAATGTACTAATAATTTTGTTTTCTCAAGAGCTGTGTCTCTGGCTTTGGAGTCAGAGGTCACAATGCAGCTTAAACTGATTAATCAAAACTCTGACAACACTCACAATGACTGGACCTTAAGTGAAACGAATCAAAAGTTATAGAACATGTTCTCGTCACAGAACTCTGGTTTTATACTCTCATGGAGGTGGTCACAAACCCCAAAGACCTGATTCCAGCATTGTGTTGTGGGACTTGTGGGTTTCTCGTGGGAAACCACTAAATAACTGCTTGTAATCCACCTTCCCCCCTCCTTCCCCACTTGTGATTTAAGTATATAACCTGTACTTTCACTTCAGCTAAGAGAACATTCCTCACTCTGACACTGAGTAATTAAACTACTTGATAACTGGCACTCAAGTCTCTAGACCTGCTTTTGTGCAGCTCAGAGCATTCTCAGGTTAGAGAGCGACTCAGTAAAAATTCTGTTAATAATGTCTTCAGTGGGAGATGGGGACCTCATGATGACTTTAATGTGAGAAGAGTTAGTATATTGAGAGACCACTTTCTCTGAAAAAATATTGTGCCTCCATGAAAAACATCTTTCACCAGAAGAAGGGATTTACAAACCAGCAGGGGAAAACAACACCCAGAAAGGGGAAGAAGAGATATGTGCCCAGAAATCATCTGGTACAGCCAATAGGAAGAAGAATGATAATGGGGAAGGCAGGGAGTAGAATTATACCACACGATTTGGTCATTTCTACCATGTGACATTTCTATACATAGTAATTCATACACATGTAGATACTTCTGAGGGCAAGGAACAACAGAGAAAGAGATGATGGAGCAAGCTTTATAACGACAATAACACAGAAACCTGTTAGAAGAGGGAGTACCTAGTAATTCAGAAACTTTAACTACATCAAGAATACAAATAGATTAAATAAAGAATAAATAAGGATATAGACAATGAATTGGAAGATAAAACTTCAGAGTTGACAAGAAAAGATTAATGAAGAGAAAAAGAAAAAAATCTTTAAAAAGTGCAAAAGAAGCTAACAAACTAAATAACTTAGGGGTGGGGGAGAGATAATTTTTAACTAACTATTTGACTTTAAGAGAGAAAAGGAGAAAAGAGGTAAAGAAAGAAAGGAAAGAAATCAATCTTTTAAGTATAAGGGATGGGTTTAGTATCAATCAATCAGACTATAGACTGAGAAAAATCTTTGAACAACAATAATGACATTGCACAGAAAGCATGTGTAGATTAGCTGAGAAAACTTGCTCATACCCTAGAGGTTATCTATAAATGTCAAGACACTTTAGACCTAAGAAACTGAAGTAAGCATGAGCCAGGAGACAGCTTTCAGGCGAACCCCTGAGGAGGAATTGCTTGAAGAGAGGAGAGAAGGTGGGGAGAGAGGAAAAGAATACCTTGTTACCTTGTCTTCAGGCTTATCTTAGTTTTCTTCCCCTCCTCCCTTGGCCAGAAGATCCATCCTTTCATAAGAATCCTAGCAATATTCCCTAACACATCAATAGCTGGTGGCTTTGTCTTCATTGGGAGTCCAGAATTGGCTGGACGTGATGCAAGAAAGCAGATTCATGGTTCTGAAGGAAGGCAGAAAAAAAGCTATACAATGACAGAAGTTGTTCCAAGAAGGGGAACTTCTAGGGCACCCCACAAAGGGAGAAAAGGACTTCCAGCAACCTGGTGTGATGATTTACCACTTACTGTGAATGAATTAAACAAACCAATAAAACAAAAGTGGAAGAATTAATTAACAGGTATAGTGGTGTCATGGGACATAGCACTAGAAAACTATCCCTCCCTCCAAATTCTCCAGACTATCACTAGAGCCCCCAAAGCATATGGTAGCCATGCTCTGGGGACCCATCAATGTAAATGGGAGTTGGGATAGTTACCTCAGAGCATGTACTACATAAACAAAATTCCCAACTAGAAACTAGAAAATTAGAAAGAGGGCTGACAAATGAGAATGGAGGAAGAAGAGAGCCAATGAGGACATGTTACAAAGTAATAAAAGCAAAACTAAGAGAGTGAAAGTATTACCTCAACAGAAAATGAGGATAAAAAAAATTTAAAAGAAAAGAGTAGGGGGTGCCAAGATGGCAGAGAGAAGCCAGGAAGATGCTTGAGCCTTCCTCAGTTTCCCTCAGAAACAACTTTAAATCAAGCCTCTGAAAGAATTCTGGAGTGACAGAATCCACAAAAAGATGCAAGTGTAATAATTTTCCATCTCGAGATAACTTAGAAGGACTTCAGGAAAGGTCTCACTCAGCTGGGTAAAAGGGGAGTGCAGCCTAGCACAAGTGTTGTCTAGGCAAGCCAGTGGGAGGTTCTTAGCCACCACACAAATCAGTAACCAAGGCCCTACAGTTCTGCAGAGCTCACCAGGCAAATGATACAGCAGACCATCTGTGAGGCCTCCAGCTTCAGTACAGCTGGCAAACTGTCAGCCTCAGAACCTAGCAGACAACAGGCAAAATTGGGAAAGGCCACCATAGCACAGTGGGCAAGCCTCCAGACCAGGTAGAAAGCCAGGCCTCTGGCTCCAGCACAAGAAACTTGGGACAGTGCCCCTGGCACCCCAGAAGCAAAGCTCAATTTTTTTAAAAATTAGCAAAAAACAACAACAACAAAAAGAGCCCTAACCATAGAAAGCTACTATGGCATCACGGAAGATCAAAACACAAATTCAGAAGAGGACAACAATGTCAAAATGCGTACATGTGAAACCTCAAAGGGGAATATGAATTGGTTTCAAGCTTAAAAAGTCCTCTTGGAAGAGTTCAAAAAAGGATTTTTTAAATCAAGGAAGAGAGGTAGAAGAAATATTGGGAAAAGAAATGAGAGTTTTGCAAGAGAATTATTAAAAAAATAGTCAACAGCTTAGAAAAGGAAGCAAAAAAATTACTGAAGAAAATAACTCCTTAAAAAATAGAATTGGCCAAATAGGAAAAAAAAATCCACTGAATCAAACAGCTCCTTTAAAAGTAGAATTCAGCAAATGGAAAAAGAAGTACAAAAGCTAACTGAAGGAAATAATGCTTTAAAAATTAGAACTGGTCGGGGTGACTAGGTGGTGCAGTGAATAGAGAACTGGTCCTGGAGTCAGGAGGACCTGAGTTCAAATCCAGCCTCAGACACTTGACACACTAACTAGCGATATGACCTTGGGCAAATCACTTAACTCCAATTGTCCTGCTCTCCCCCCTCCAAAAAAAAATTTAAAATTAGAATTGGTCAAGTAGAAGCTAATGACCCTATGAAACATCAAGAACCAGTCCAACAAAATCAAAAGAATGAAAAAAATAAAAGAAAATGTAAAATATCTCACTGGAAAAACAACTGACCTGGAAAATAGATCCAAGAGAGAAAACTAAAGAATTATTAGACTATCTGAATGTCATGATTAAAAAAAAAAAGGAGCGAAGACAGCATCTTTCAAGAAATTATCAAGGAAAACTGCCCTGATATCCTAAAAGGTAAAATAGTCATTGAAAGAAGAATCCACTGATCACCTTCTGAAAAAGATCCTAAAATGAAAACTCCAAGGAATATTGTGGCCAAATTCCAGAATTATAAGGTCAAGGAAAAAATATTGCGAACAGCCAAATTCAAATATCAAGGAGTCACAGTTAGGATTACACAGGATTTAGTAGCTTCTACAATAAAGGATTATAGGACTTAGAATATGATAGATCAGAAGGCAAAAGAGCTTGGATTACAACCAAGAATCAACTACCCAGCAAAATTGAGCATAATTTTCCAGGGGAAAAGATGGACATCCAATAGCTGAACAGAAAATTTGATCTTCAAGTACAAGACTTAAGAGAAGCATAAAAAGGTAAACAGGAAAGAAAACCAACAACACGGTATTCAATAAGATTAAATTGTTTGTATCCCTACATGGAAAGATGATACTTGTAACTCTTAAGAACTGTATCTCTATTAGGACAGTAAAAGGGGGTATACATAGATAGAGGGTGTAAGTATAAGTTCACCTTGATGTGATGATAAAAAAAAATTGAGGGGTGGAAAAAAAGCATTGTACTGGGAAAAGAGGAAAGGGGGAGGCATAATGGGTTAAATTATATCACATGAAGAGGCATGAAAGACTTATTATAGTAGAGGGAAAGAAGAGATGAGGGATAAGCATTGTTTGAACCTTACTCCTACCAGATTGGATTTAAACAGGGAACAACATACACACTCAGCTGAGTAGAGAAATCTATCTTACCCTATAGGAATGTAGGAAGGAAAAGGAGGGAAAGTGGGGGTTGATAGAAGGGAGGGCAAAAAGTAGGAGGGAAAAAGGAAGTGAGGGCAGATAGCGGAGGCCAGGGTCAGAAGCAAAACATCATTGAGGAGGGACACGGTAAAAGGAGAGAGAAAAGTATAAAAGGGGGGGGGGGGAACAGGATGGAAGGAAATATACAGTTAGTGAATGTATGAATGGGATGTGTGTGTGAATGTGTGAAAATCATAGTTGTGAATGTGAATGAGATGAACTCTCTCATAAAATGAAAGCAAATAGCAGAGTGGAGTAAAAACCTGAATCCTACAATATGTTGTTTCCAAGAAACACATTTGAAGCAGAGAGATATACACAGAATAAAGGTAAAAGGTTAGAACAGAATACGTTAAGCTTCACCTAAAGTGAAAAAAAAAAAAAGCAGAGGCAGCAATGCTGATCTCAGACAAAGAAAATTTAAAAATAAATCTAATTAAAAGAGACAAGGAAGGAAATTACATCTTATTAAAAGGTATCATAGACAACGAGGTAATATCAATACTACACACATATGCACCAAGTGATATAGCATCCAAATTCTTAAAGAAGATAAGTGAGTTATAGGAAGAAATAAACAGGAAAACTATACTAGTAGGGGACCTAAACCTCCCCCTTTCAGAACTAGATAAATCTTTTTTTTTTAGAATTGTCTGCCAGCACAGGAGGTCAGGAATGTCTATTTTTTAAATTAATTTTTGTTTATTTTTAATTTACATAATTCATTTCCACAAGATTTTGAGTTACAAATTTTCTTCCCGTCTTTCCTGTACCCATCACCCCAAAAGAGCAATCCTACTATATATCTCCTCCCCCAATCTGCTCTCTCCTATATCCTCCCCCATCACCCCTTTGACTTTTCGGTAGGGCAAGATGGATCTCCCTACCACAGTGCCTATATATCTTATTACCCAGTTGCATGTAGATAATAATAATGATATACATAAATATATATTTTTAACATTTGATTTTAGAACTTTAAATTCTAGATTCTTTCTCTTCCTCCCTTGTCACCCACCCCCTCTGGAAAGACAAGCAATTCAATACAGGCCACACATATGTAGTTATGAAGAACATCTCCACAATGGACATATTGTGAAAGACTGACCATATTTCCCTCCATCCTATCCCACCCCCCACTTGTTCTGTTTTCTACTTTGTCCCTGTCCCTTTACAGAAGTGTGTGCTTCTAACAGCCCTCCCCTGCAACCTGCCTTCCCCTCCATCATCCCCTCTCATCACCTTCTCCCCTACTCTCCTGTAGGGCAAGATATACAATTTAGAGTGTATGCCATTCCTTCTATAAGCCAAATTCAATGAGAGTAAGGTTGACCCATTCCCTTTTGCCTTTCTCTTCTTCCCCTCCATTGTAACTTGCCTCTTCTGATGAGATAATTAACCCCATTCTGTCTCTCCCTGTCTCCTCTCATTCTATTCCCCTCCCACCTCCCAATTTCATCTTTTAAAATATCATCCCTTCCTATTCAATTGATCCTGTGCCCTCTATCTATGTACACATATATAAAAACACTCACATATGTATTCATACAAATATATACTCTCCTATATAGACATATGCATATGTACACATATATATACATATATATATATATATATATATATATATATATATATATATATATATACACATTTATATTCCCTTCACCTATCCTCATATTGAGAAAAGCTTCATA
>JAQQSU010002586.1:0-14628 GCA_028627135.1 Pseudochirops cupreus
AAATTGTTCTATACATGCTTCTATTTATCAGTTCTTTCTCTGGATGAAAATAGCATCTCTCACCCAAGTAATTCCATGTTTTTTTTAGGATTGAGCTAATCATTTCTCATAGCACAGTAGTATTCCATCACAATCATATACCACAACCCGTTCAGCCATTCTCCAATTGATGGACATGCCTCTAATTTCTAGTTCTAGTTCTTTGTCACCACAAAGAGAGCTCCTATAAACATTTTAGATGTAAAGGTTATTTTCCTTTTTCCCTTTTTGGGGGAGAGTTCATTTTTCACTGGTATATATACCTCTATGACTAAGTAGACTTTCTTTCAGAGTTGCTATGACTAGAAAATGTGTTGACCTATGTCCAACATAGTCATGAGGCTTCTCAACTTCAGGTACTTTGGTCCTCTGATGACAGGCATATATGGCATCTCTAGAACAATCTTCAAAGTATAACCCACTTAGTAGGACTTTCCAGCATTCATGGCCTCCTGGCATCATCCTCAAGAACCTAGGAATACCTTTCATACACATGTTGCCTATCAATTTGAAAACAAATTAGGATCTTGTTCTTTTGTTGCAAGTCATGTGAAAGCCATCATCCTTTTCCTTTGACTAATTTAATAAGAACCCAATGAACACTTTTCCTATGTGTTAGAAAGCCTAAAGAGATCCTGGCTGTTTTCCTTAAACTGGGGATAGAACCATTGAGTATGTCATATACCAGATGGATGACACATTGTCTCTGGGCAATTGAGGTCGGGAGGGAATATGTTGTTCAGACTGCCCAGTTCCCCAGCATCTGTTACTTCACCTGCTAGGTATTTGCCACTTCTCTACAGGGTTCAAACCAAGAAAATGCTTCCTTGATGAATCACCTATGGATTCAGATATCCATGGACCATTAATTGATAATTCCTTGAAATACATCAGAGAAATGTACCTTATGGAATTAATATTATTAATGCTATCAGACATCCTGAAATGCATTGTTCTAAGCCACAAGAACACATCACAGAATACTTAAGATTTAGGTGGGATACAGCAAAAACAATTATATCACGAAAATAAAAATGCCTCTAAATGTTTAAGGATTGGGACAAATAGTTGAAAATGGTGCTTTTGAAAGCTTATACCTTGGTGGTCTGGTAGTGACGTGTTTTATCCACCCTTTCCCTTACCTCCCCCATCTCCTGATGGTGCCCGGAACAGTTGGATACACACACATACTTATGGATATGCACACACATATGCATACATATATATATGTAGGTTTATGTTGGATATCATGTTTTGTTTAGTTTGCTTACTTAAAGTGTTTTGTAGTCAGAGGGTGGAAGTGGGGAAAAATCAATAACTTTCCAATATTATTTTTCCTTGCGGTTTACTTTTTAAATTACAATTTTAAGCCTTGTTGGTTGATAATATTTAAATTTATCTTTCCCATTTATCAATCAATTAATCAATCAACCAGTATTTACTAAGCCCTGGGGATAAAAAACAATAAAGTAGAAACAATCCTTGGTTTAGCCAGGCAGCAGCGTGGTATTGGAGATACATGGGAAAGAGCCCTGGATTTAGAGTCAGAGAATCTGGAATCAAATCCTGACTCTGCTAGTTCTTACTTATTTGACCTTCAGCAAATCATCTCAATTCTTTAGGCCTCAACTTTCCTCCTGGCATCATCTGTGAAATGAAGGCAGCAAACCAGATCACCTCCACAATCCTTTCTAGCCCTAAACCTATGATCCTAGACTTCCCTTCATGCTTTTCTTGTCCAGGATTCTGAAAACATGCTGTTAATTTGGAAATTAATAAAAAATAATTTGTTTGAGCTATTCCCCACCCACCCACCCCCAGCAAGGCACTATCAAGAGGTGGCAATGGCTGGTTGTCCTCAGTGACCGAAACATAAGTCCCCAAGCATATACATTGAAAAACATGTTTTGTCATAAGTCTCGTCCTTGTGCCTTTGTGTGTCTACCTCTAGGGATCCAAATCATAACAGAGCAACATATTCCAGGAGTAAGGAATGTTAAAAGTAAGGAGATTCAGGGGTTAGAACAATCAGAAACAACCAGTTAATCCCAATACGTTTGTTAAACACCTACTACATGCCAGATCCAGAGTTAGGCTCTGCGGATACAAAGACAAAATGAAACGATTCTGGGTATCCTCACACTTTATTTATTTGTGATGAAAGCATCTGTTTATTCACTTGCTTCTCTTTTATAGAATGACCAAGAACAGAAGCGTGCTACTCCACAAAAGCAGCACTTTTTGTCTTTGCTCATAGTATATAGCATTGTAGTTTCTCATTTGTTACTTATCTGAAAGTTTCACATGCTGTCCTAACCCATTGTTTTTACTCTGTTTTCCATAGTCAATGATCATTTATTATGTGTTTACCATATGCAGCTTGGCCTAGCATACACACACACACACACACACACAAACACACACACACACACACACACACACACACACACACACAGAGAGAGTGTGCAGGGCTAAGAGTTAGAAGATGTGAACTTAACTCCTACACCTTACACTTGACTCAGATAAATCCCTTGGACTAATCTACTAAGACACAGTCAGGAGCCTGTCTTCTTCAGTGTAGGAAATATCCACACCAGGAGTTCCCCACCCTGATAAAATCCCAGATTCTTTATGTATTTGTGTACTCCCCCAATTTTACCCCCACACACATCTTCAGAAGGAGTAACCTGAAAGAACACATAATGGCTTTTGTTTTTCATAGTAAGGCTTAGTTCATGGCAAAATTGTCTTTGTTTCTCACAGCATGCTTTTCCAAGTGGAAGGAAAAAAGCCTTCTTGTCTCCCCTCTTTCTTCTTTTTTTGATTTCATCTCTGATCACCTTTTGCCTACACATGAGTAACCCCTCCTTCTTTTCAATGTGGTTGCAATAAGCTGATTCAGAAGCCTCATTAATTACCTAGTGCTTCCTTATGGGTGCAAATAATGCTCTTTGAGACAAAGCAAACATGGATCCTAGCTGAACATTTGCTTAGTTCCAGGACATTCTAAAACAGGAATTTAGGTGTTTCTCAATAGTGCCCAGACTTGAATCATTGGGCCATGTCCTTTGTTGCTCAAACATTATCTACATTTCCACCTTCAGCAGGTCTTTACTAATTACTTTGATCTTTGTGATAGCAAACAAGCATAAAACCATGAAAAAGCATCTGCAAGGGATTTTCTGGGAAGGAGTGACCAATAGCTGGTCTCTGGGAAAGGGAGCACACAGATAAGTGAGTTTCACTGAGATCTTATCGGTTGCTCAGCAGAGCAAGAAAATGGAAAGAATGAAGTATTTCCAGGCATTTGACAAGATTACATTTTATTTTAGTTTTGGATGACCTGGTACAGACAAGATAAGAACTGACTCAGAAAGTTTGTATATTCAGTAAAGAAATTTAAGAATTAAAATGTTATTTTCTTTTTCAGAGCCAGACAAACATATCAAAATAAAAATTCCCCAAACAATGCATACCACTCTTTTCTTAGTGCATAATATGATATTCAAATATTTAAAAACTTAAGTCACCAGGATTTTTGTCTCCAAATCATAGCTACAGTATATAGAAGGGTTGCTTCTTGTGACAATTGTATTTCTTGGATATGCAATATCTAATAAAATATTACTCCCACATTAAATAATGTAAGTTATTAATCCACTGGGAAGTAGATAGTCAATACATATTTATTAAGGGCCTTCTATGTGCCAAGCACTATGCTAAGCAATGGGGACATAAATAATGAAAAGAATGACACTCTCTACCCTCGAGGACCTTATAGTCTAATGGGGAAGGCAACATACAAAAGGAAGTAGAAAAGAGTGGGGAGTGGGGCAAGTTAGGGAGTACCTGGTATGGTGCCATGACTGAGAAGTTCAGAAGAATGTAGCTGGGTGGGAAATGAAGAGGTGGCTGGCCTGGCTGCCCTACTTAAGTGGAGGTTTAGAGAATGAGCTCTTTGCTTTGCCCACCAATCAGAGGGTACCGATGAAGGTTGATTGGATCTTGAAGTATGTATGATAAAGTTTTTGATGATGAGAATCCTAGGGGCATGGTGAAGAAGGCCAAAGGATGGAAGATGGTTAAGAAATGAAACGCTATGATAAGTGAATGTAGTGGAGATAAGTTTGAAGCTCTTGGTAGGATGATTTTTCATATATTTTATGATTGGCCAGGAGCAGAATGGCTTGATATAACTTTAAAATCTTCATGCTTTGTCTGGTTTTGCTTTTTTTTTCTTTTCCCAGTGATCACTCATTGGTTACAATCCTTCTATATAACCAAACTATTGTACAATGTGAAAGCATTTGCAGATCCTATACATGACTGCATGGCACCATGGGGGGGGGAGGGGAAAGGGAGGGGAGAAAATCTGAAACTCAAGTGAATGTGGAACTGAATCTTGTAAATTAAAAATAAATAAACAAGTCATTTAAAAGAAAAAAAATCTTCATGCTTGTGAGTAACATTACATAATATGATGTATAGGGGGCAGCTAGGTGGCACAGTGAATGGAGCACCTGTCCTGGAATCAGGAGGACCTGAGTTCAAATCTAACCTCAGATACTTACTACTAGCTATGTGACCTTGGGTAAGTCACCTAACCCCAATTGCCTTAAGCAAAAATAAAACAAAACATAATATAATGTATAACTGATTTCTGAGTTGGAACTACCTGGCAACTATCTAGTCTATTCAATATATGGAAAATAATCCCTACCACTATGTGCCTGACAAGTAGTTATCAGCATCTGCTCAAAGACCTTTAATCAAGTGGGCCCTACTATTCCATTCCTCTTTAGGATAACTTCAGATGTAGGAAAGGTTTTGTTTAAATTAAACCTAAATTTGCTTTAAGAAAGTCTATCCATTGCTGCTAGTTCTACCTCTTAGAGCCAAACAGAGTAAAGTGACAAATGAAAAGTTTGAGAGACATAATTTCTGGGTAATTAATCATTTTGTTAAAAATGGGTAGTGACTACTTAACAAAAGAATGATCATTTGGCCTTCTCTTGCAAACCAAAGATGAATCAGGGAGGCTTCTCAATGCTTACATGCCCTTAGAAGAGTGGGTATTCCCAACAGGTAGCAATCAACTCTGATTGGTTAACAATTAATGAGAATGAATATTATAATGAGAATGGGCCAGAATTCAGCTAGATTAAATTTTCTTTGTAAGGTTTTTCTAGTTGGGTGGGATAGCAATTCTACCTAGATAACATTATCTAGATAGAGTAAATTTTTGGGTAAGGTCAGTAACATTCTTCAAAGACTGGCTATATGGCTATGGGGATTTATTTCTTAATGAGGAAATAGAAAGAAAAAAATTTAATCCTAGTTAAGAATTTGTTATTGATATGAGAGAAATAATAATTTATCTCAGTAAATTTAATCTCTCTTCCAGATGATGCTCCTTCAAATACTTAAAGATAGTTACCATTCCCACCATCATCCCCTAGCAATCTCTTCTCAATTCCTACAATCAGAGAATTGGGGTGTAGGTGGGGGGGAAGTTCTTACTGTGCAACACACAGAAGTTAGGGTAAATGAAAGGAAGGATGACAGAGAATTATAATAAATTAATAAAGTTGCTGAAGAACCTATGTCTCTCAAAATAGAATTGTCAACTTGTTGGTAAAATTTAGATATGAACCTTCTGGGACACCAGGTAACCACATAAGGTCTCTCCCAGGTCTAAGATGCAGTAGAGTATGAAACACTATAATGATATAAGCCTTGAGTGGCCAAATAGGCCAGATTTTGCTAAGAGATTAGAAATATTCCCAAGCCAAAAAGAAACAGCTGCAAGTACAGAAAGTCCCAAGGAGATCTTGTTCTCAGGAGATTTTCCAACCCAGTTCTCAGTACCCTAGAGGTTTGGGAAATGTAGACAAGGTCAGAGGAATGTAGTTAGGAGTCCGGTCTCTGAGTTGTTCTTTAAATAGAATTGCTTCTTTTAACATTCCTCACTCAGAAGTTTTGAACACAGTGCAATTTCAACTACACCTATTGATATTTTTTCCTGTTAATTAAAAATAACAAATGACATCTGTGTCTGAAAGAAGTTATGCTCTCTAGCGGTGGGTGCCGCCGGAGCCTGTAAATCACTGATTTGGGGGAATGGCCAAGCTCTGTTCCCCAATCAGCAACATCTGCCATATGAAGAGAGCACTCAAGAGGTTAAAACCAATTTCAGCTTGTCAGTCTCTAGGCAAATGCAGTGGAATCTTCAGAAACAGCCCTGTGATGAGGGAGTGTTGAATGGAAATAAACTAAATAAACCTTCCTGTATGGATCACTGAGAACACCAAGCTCTTTTGTTTGAACTTCTGATTTCTCGTCTGGCGTCGCTTGGAGAAATGTGGGTTTCTGTTGAGATATCATGTATTTCCTACCATTTCAAGAAATCCTCATGGAAGGGAAGTTCATTGAGACCATCTGTAATGGGTTTAGGAGGGCTGTGATTAATATGGACCACCCCGACTATTCCCTTGTTTGACATGTGAGAAAATTTGTAATCGGTTCCTGGTGAGAGAGATTTCAGGAGGACCCAATTTCACTTGGGTACTCCAGTTACCACCAAAGATCAGGCCACCAAACCCACATGAGGCCAGGGCCCATGCATGGTCAGTGGAAAGGGAGCAGAAACAGTTTCCTCTCCCTCCCTTGCCTCCACCCTCACACTGGGCCAAAACTGCAGATAAGTAAAGTCCAAATGAGCCCAAGACCAGGAGATCTGGATACAAAACTGAGGTCTATGGCAAACCTCTATGATTAGAAGTCACCCAGTGTGGCACATCTTTATCGTCTCTATCATCCCCTCAAAAACAGCCAGTTCAAGGAGGGTAACAGCTGTTTTGATTCTGCTTTTCAAATATTCCCAAACAGCCCAATCCCATAGAAAGCTCTCCTGAAGGGCGAACATTCAACTGTAAACATTGGAAAGAAGCATTCTCATGATGTCAGTAAGACAAACATGTAAGAAGCAACGTGTGTATTCTGGAAAGCTCACTAACCATTTGGGCCAAGAAATAGGGTCTGGCACAAGTCTTCTTATGTGTCCGAGAGGACTTGATGGTATGCAGATAGAAGAAGCCGTGAAACAGCAGGAAAGGGAGGGGGGGAAGACAGTAGGGGGATGGTGTTGCACAGTGTTCAGGCTTTCAGCAGATGTTAGGCAAGGCCATGGAGCCAAGATTTTGTCAGGTAGATTAGGAGAGCAGGTAGAAATGCAAACAGGCTGGTTTCTGTTGGGCTAGGTGTTTTATTACAGGATCACCTCATTCAGTTTTCATCTGTTTATCTGTATACAATGAGGCAGGTGACACAAGACGCAAGAAAGAAAGGGAAAGATCAAGGCTCCTCGTTATCGGGAGTCAAGATCTCATTCCAGGCAATGTACACCCATTGTGTTTATAATTGCTGTGATTGTTATCTGATGTGTTAGAGCTTCTTTGTCTGAGACATCACGCAACAGCAGAGCTCCCTAGAATGCCAGTGCGGAGAAAGCTGGGACGAAATTTGTCTTATAGCAAACACGACTGTGGCTATTGACCAGTTGTAATTGATAAATGTTCAGTCACTGGGATTTACCAAGATGGTAAACAGCTATTTCTCTCTTTTTTTCAAGCACATACAAATGCATACACACATACATGTGTGCATTCATTTCCAGATAGCCTTCCTTCCTTTATGGACAAGCTTTCCTTTGTAACAAAGATTTTAAAAGACAAAAAAAGTCCAGCAAAACCAACCAAATCGCCACCAAGTCTGGAGGGCAGTCTGGCATGATTGGACTTTGATTCCTTCCTCAGACACTTAGTAACAGGGTCACCCTGTGCTAGTCACTTAATCTTTTTCATCTGAAAAATGGGGTTGTTAATAAGAGAACCTGCATCACAGGGTGATCATGAGAATCAAATAAGGTAGTATCTGTAAAACATTTTGCAAATCTATAAATGTTAGTTATTACACACAGAGGGATCCTGGCATAGGGGACAGAGGACTACCTTCAAAGCCAAGAAAGCCTGGGTTCAAATCCTGCCTCTGACTGGCTGTGTGACCCTGCATCACTTAACCCGTAAGTATTCTAGACACCTCTCTAAGACTATAAGGTGCAGGGAAGATGCTGGCTTACATTAGTAAAGGAAATTTCTTCTTCCAGAAGTTCCCTTGATCAGTGAAATCACAAATCCAGTCCTTATAAATAGGCAGTTAGGTGATGCATGGCCTGGAGTCAGGAATACTTGAGTTCAAATTTAGCCTCAGACAAGCTGTGTGACCCTAAGTGGGCAAGTCACTTAACCTCTCTGTCTGCCTTAGTTTCCTCAACTGCAAAAGGGATGTTATAAGCATCAAATGAGATATTTGTAAAGCACTTAGCACTTCCTTCCTTTATTCCTTCTTTTCCCTCTCTCTTGCCTTCTTTCCCTTTCTTCTTCCTTCCTCCCTACATCTTCCTTTCTTTCTTCCCTCTCTCCTTCCTTCCTTCTTTTCCTTGTTTCTTCCTCTCTTCCCTTCCTCCTTCCCTCCTTCCTTTCATCATTCCTTCCTTTCATCCTTCCTCCCTTTCCTCCCTTCCCTCTTTCCTTCCTTCCTTCCTTTAATCCTTCCATCCTTCCTTCTTTTCCTCCTTTCTTTCATCCTTCCTTCCTTCTTTCCTTCCTTCCTTCTTTTCATCGTTCCTTCCTTCTTTTCCTTCATTCTTCCTCTCTTCCCTCCCTCTTTCCCTCCTTCCTTTCATCCTTCCTTTGATCTTTCCTTCCTTCCTTCTTTCCTTCCCTCCTTCTTTCCTTTCATCCTTCCTTCCTTCCTTCCTTCCTTCCTTTTGTCTTTCCTTCCTTCCTACGCTCCCTCCTTCCCTCCTTTCTTTCATCCTTCCTTCCTTCTTTCCTTTCACCCTTCCTTCCTTCTTACCTTCCCTCCCTTCCCTCCTTCCTTCCTTCTTTCCTTTCTTTCCATCCCTAACCTAACTATTATATACAATAGATTGTCCCCTGTTTCTATAGTAAAGATAGTGCAGCACATTTTTTTTTTTAACTCTCAAGGGTCAAGTTTAGCCATACCCATATTTACCTTCATTTTATTGTTCTTCGTATCAATGAGCATTGTAGTACTGGTGATATCTGTTGTTTCCTCAGTTCTACCTATTTTTGCATCAGTTCATCTAAGTCTTCCCACAGTCCCTGAATTCCTTATATTTGCCGTTTTTTATAGGCAACAATATTTCTTTATGTTTGTTTCACAATATGTTTTGCCATTCACCAGATGATGGGTAAAATATTTCTCATGGAAGCATTCAGTGATGTGGGTATGGGTTCATTTTGAAAACACATCTTTTTTTTTCTCCCTATTTCTGTATATGTAGCTTCTTTTCTTTCTCCACTAAATGGGCCATATGCCTTAATGCAATCAAATGAAAATAATTCCTTTGCTCTACTTATTAATGACTTTCCTTGTTAGTGAGGTAAGCACATACACATTGAAAAGCAAGTCGTCCCTGGGAACCACATTAATTATAAAATGCAATCAAAAGATCAGCTCAAGAAGTTTGCTATCAGGCTTTTCTTGGTTCTTGGGTTTTCCAAAGGCCTCACTCTAAAGAAAGAGCAGAAATGGAAGGCATAAAAACGTCAAGTGTACAGATTTGCTATTAAGAAATCCTCGTTTACCTGGGAATAAAGTATAGCTACCCCCTAGGGTATGCAAGTTTTAAAAGGCAAATTAATCTTTTAAAGAGGAGTTTCTGGCTCCAACAAGCAAAGGAGAGTGTTTCAAAATGGAACAACATCAACCAGCAGAAAACAAGTGTGTCTTTGCTTAATGTGCAAAATAATAAAGAAATCAAAGACCACTGTGCTCCCTAAATTAGATGCAGTTCTTTTACTCTTGAATGTCCATTCATTGGCAGAGATAAATGAGACAAGACCACCATAAGATCTCCTTAGGGGTAAGGATTGAACCTGTGATTTCTTTGGTATGGGAACCTTTCAGGGGTGTAAATTCCCCCTACCGATAATATTTATTTGAAAGAGAGAAAGAGATAGCTACCAATAATAACAAAGATTGTTGTTATAGTGATAACTATTTATATAATACTTTGAGTTTTGCAAAGTGCTTTATATATGTATATATGTATATATATGTGTGTGTGTGTGTGTGTGTGTGTGTGTGTGTGTGTGTGTGTGTGTGTATATAGTGTCTCAATTAATATGCAACTCTGTGAAATATCCTCATTCCACAGATGAGGAAACTGGGACTGAGAGGTTAAGGGACTTGCCCAGGGTTACACAATGATTAGTGTCTGAGGCAGGATTCAAACTCAGGTCTTCTTAATTCTAGGCCCAGTGTTCTAGGCACTGCACCATCTCATTGTCCATCCATACTCACCCACAGCTGCCTGGGATACTGATTTGCCCAGTGTAACACACCCTGTATGTGTCAGTGATGGGACCTGAACCTACATCTTGTTGATGCCAAGCCTTGCTCTCTATCCATTGAACCAGGCTGCCTCTCAGTATCTCCTTGTATTAACATGTATTACCTCTGGCTTGGAAGTTATATGTTAAATTATGTCTTAGAGTCACATGGTCAGGATAAGATGAGGAAGAGGAAGAGGTAGTTGTATCAGGGGTTTTTATTGTAATAGTTAAGGTCAAGACCACCAATTCTTCCTCCAAGAGTGAGATTCTCTAACAGCTTGGGAACTAAGGTTGCGATCAAATATGACAAGCACCAGAGATCACCACCCATCCACACAACACTTCTCCTGCAGTCTCCCACCTTCCAGACTCTCCTGTCCATCCTCTGCTCATGTTATGATCCAATTTCTGGGTTATCCTGAGTCCAAGAATTTTGCAAACAAACAAGTCATCTGCATATTTGATAAAAGAATAAGATAAAAATTAAAGCAGAGACATTTAAAAAAAGTTTTCCTCCACCTCAATTTCAACAAGCCTGTTTATTTCCAAATAGAAACTTGGTAGGGGTGGAGATAAGACATCATCAACCCCTGTGTCTTACGAAGGAAGAAATTAAGGTTGAGGGGTTCCTGTGACTCTAAATTCAGCATGCTTTTTACTGTACTGGGCTGCCTCCCTCTCAGCACTCTTTGGAAAAGAGAAGAGGTTTAAAAATTGGAGAAAGTGAGAATTTTTGGTAATTTTTCTGATAAATAATCTGCCATCATGGATAACACATGATACTTGTAAATCAGGAAGGCCTGGGTTCAATTCTTGTCTCAGACACCAATTAGCCAGATGACTGGGAGCAGTGCACTTAATCTCAGAACCTCAGTTTCCTTCTCTGTCACATGGTGGCATTAATAGCATCCACCTCATTAGGCTCTTGTGAAGTTCAAACACAATAAGGTATGTAAAGTGCTTTGAGATCCTTAAACTAAAGGGCTTTATAAATGACAACTACTGTCTCAGGGGTCATTAGAATAAAGATCGGCTTCTAATTCAGAAGGTCAAAAGCTAGAGTAGAATGTTACTTGGTTGAGGATGGTACTGTCTCCAGATTTGTCTTTGTATTCAAGTACAGGACAGCCAGGTGGTGTTGTGGATAGAGTGTTGGGTCTTCTTGAGTTCAAATCCAGCCTCAGACACTCATTAGCTGTGTGATCTGGGACAAGTCACTGAACAGTTTGCCTCAGTTTCCTAATCTGAACTGCAGAAAGAAATGGCAAATCACTCCAGTACCTTTGCCAAGAAAACCCCAAATGGGGTCACAAAGGGTAGGACAAAACTCAACAGAAACAACAAATCTTAGCACAGGCTCAGCCCATAGTAGGTGTTTAATAAAGGCTTGTTTCATTAAATAGGTTAACATAGGGCATCAACACAATTTAGCACATGACATCCATTTATGGCACATTGTGACAGTCACACTGCATCAGTTTCAATGCCAAATGAATACCAAGTTCTGAGACTGAGAGCCAAGCGACTTTAAACATCTGTGAAGTGAAAATATTCCGTATATCCCTCCCCTGGCATGCTACCGAGGAAGGAACAACTGAGTTACTGATCATTTTTGCTTTTAACAAAGTACCCTGCTTCTGAGGAGAGCAGGTGTATGAAGAGAACTTGGCTTTGAATCCTCATTAACCAAATCAAAATTGGATCCCGGTTTTTTTAATCCATCCCAACAAAATTATAACTCTTAAAATCTCAAAGGGAAAAAAAACCAAAAACATGTGATTTATTACTGAGGAAATGATAGATTTCTCTGGGCTCTCTTCTCCAGGATTCGGATGAAGTCAAAATCAAGGGAGTATAGAGATACTTGAAAATCTGCCCCTTTGCCCCCTGCCTCTAGTATATTAATGGTTCCAAGATGTTCAGTGCATATTTGAATAGTCAAGAGAACCTGCCTCCCAAAGGGGAAACGAAAATGGGAACAGACTCAGAGGAAAAAAGAAGTTAGTGGACAGAACTGTCATGTTCTTAATGTTAACACAGACCAGCTTATGGTAACAAAGGTCAGGCCAGAGAGTGGTTTGAATGTCAAAGTCAGAGCTAACCTCTTAGTCTTAACTCTGACTTGTAGGTCATAGAATATTTTTTCAGAAGCAGATAATGTTTTCTCACACTGGCACGCACTTTTTGATTTTAAAAAAGCTCATGTTCTAAAGTCCTTTCCTTAAGGGCCTGTTAGGAGCACCATGCTTTATAAACCTTTTAAGCGCTAAATAAGCCTGAGTCATTGTTTGTTTCCTTTTTATCTTGACAATGAAACATTTGTATGAATGAGCAAGCAAAGGCGAATGAAGAATTAAAGGAGAAAAGGGGATTTTGTTATAGGGGATTTATTGAGTTAGGTTTCCTTTGCAATAGATGAACATAAAATCAGAAATTCCTACTTTTAAAATCCCGTATCTGTCTTGACTGTGTAGAAGGCTCACCGTGGTGCCATTCTTTCCCCTTCATTTATTTTCATTTGCATTAGTCACGATTTTCTCCGGATCCATGATGTAGATTAGCGTAGTCCTTCAAGCCCCCGGCATGCAAGAAATTAGGTCAGACCCCAAAGAAATCAGGTTTAGGGAAAGTAAGAGAAAAAAATAGAGTTTTTGAAATGGTACAGAGTTCTTTAGGTAACTGGGGTTCTAGGATGCAATAGTTAAGCTGTAAGAAAAGTTGAGGAGAATTGTAACCCTGAAGGTTTTTAATCATATTTCTAAATATCAAGATATTTTGAATGATAAATTAATCTGAATATATCTTGGGGCTGACCTGGGTTATAGACAATAGTTCTTTGCATGAGCCCAATGTGTGTGTGTGTGTGTGTGTGTGTGTGTGTGTGTGTGTGTGTGTAGGCACAATACAGATCTATAAAGATTTTCATTTTACAAAGGAATTTTTCCAAATATAACAAAAATATGCCCACTTACTACTTCTAAAAGAATTTCTCCAAAAAGAACAAAGATAAACTTATCACTTCGGTGGCTGACCTTGAGCTTAATGTTCTAGTTTCCTGTATCTGTAAAATGAAGGAGTTGAACTTGATGATTTCCAGGATCCTTGCTAGCTCTAGATCAGCAGTTCTCACCTATGGGTTATGTTCAATTTGTAACAATGAAAATACATCCTGCATATCAGATATTTACATTACGATTCATAACAGTAGCAAAATTACAGTTATGAAGTAGCAACGAAAATAACTTTATGGTTGGGGGTCACCACAATATGAGGAACTGTATTAAAGGGTCGCGGCATTAGGAAGGTTGAGAACCACCTATAGTCTTACGAACTATGACCCGATGACTGCTCTGAAGCTATGATCCTATGTCCACTTTGAGGGAAATATTCCTTCTTGTTGTTGAGTCATTTTTCATTGTGTCCAACTCTTCATGACCCCATTTGGGGATTTCTTGGCAAAGATATTGGAGTGGTTTGCCATTTCTTTCTTCAGTTCATTTTACAGGTGAGAAAACTGAGGCAAACATAGATAAGTGACTTACCCAGGGTCACACAGCTAGTGAGTGTCTGAGGTCATATTTGAACTAAGGTGGCCCTGACTTCAGTCTTGGCACTCTATCCACTGAACCTCCTAGTTGCCTATCATATTCCTTAGGCCTGTGTATTTCACCACTGGGCTAAACAATTTGGTTAAGTTGTATTGATACCTTTTGTTTTCTTTTGTTTTTATACCACTTTTGTTTCCCCATGTTTTCCCACGCCCATTGAGTCTTCCTTTACAACAAAGATAAATAGTTAAGAAAAATTAATTAACTGGGGTGGTGGGGGTGGAGCCAAAATGGCGGCGTAGCAGCAGCAACATATCACAGCTCTCACATAGCCACCCCAAAATACCCATAACACAGAACTCTAAACCAATCCCAGAACTCCAAAACGCACACAAAGATACTTCGCACTAAAGTCAGCTCAGCTACAAGGAACCATATCAGCACTGCGAACCGAAACTGGCCTGCCCTGAAGCCGCAGCTGTGCCCCGGGGGCGGCTGGACGGGAGGAGCGGAGGAGCCTCTCAGGTGAGCGGATTAGCAGCAGCTGCAAGTGGGAATTGTGAAAGAGGGACATAAGCAGTCCGGTGAAAGGCCTCCAGAGCGGAAAAGCGAAAAGGCAG
>JAQQSU010002588.1:0-14627 GCA_028627135.1 Pseudochirops cupreus
TCCTGTTGCATTTGCTCCCGCTGTTGTTGCTCCTGTTGCATTTGCTTTTGCTCCCGCTGTTGTTGCTCCTGTTGCATTTGCATTTGCTCCCGCTGTTGTTGCTCCTGTTGCATTTGCTTTTGCTCCCGCTGTTGTTGCTCCTGTTGCTATTGCTGTTACTTTTGCTCGTGCTATTCTGTTACTGTTCTTCTTCTTGTTGCTACTTTCCTGTCGGTATCACCCTTGTTGTTACTGTTGCAATTGTTTTTGTTACTGTGGCTCCATTGGCTTTTGTTCTTCATTTGTTGTTACTGTCAGTGTTGCTACCACTATTGTTACCGTTATTGACGCTGTTGCTGCTCTTGGTACCTTTACTGTTGCTGTTAATGCAGTTACTATTACTTTTGCCTTTGTTGTTTCTTAAATGATTGCTCTCATTATTCCTATTACTGTTGTTGTAACTGTTCCTATCACCAGGGCAGGTGTTGTGTGTGCTTTTACTCTTGCTTCTGTTGTTACTTTTCTTGTTGCTCCCCCATGGCTTACCATTACTTTTGTTGTTGCCGTTTCTGTTGTTAGTGTAACTGTTGCTATTTCTGTTCCTCTTGTTACTATTCCTATTACATTTGCCTTTGCTGTTACTCCAAGTACCACTTTTATTGTTACTGTTGTTTTTCCTGTCACAGCGGAGGCTATTTGTGCTGTTGCTGTTCGCGCTGCTTTTGTTCACGTTGATGAGATTACCGTTGCTTTGATTCTTGTTACTGACATTAGGTTTACTGTTTCGCAGTTACTGTTATTCTGGATGTTCCTGTTACTATAACTTTCACTGTTCTATTACTGATGCTATAAAACTGTTCTTTTACCGTGAGTGTTCTTCTTCAGGTTGTTGTTACTATTATATTGGCTATTCCTGTTCCTTGTGTTGTTGATATTCCTTTTACTGTGTTTGCTCTTGCTGTTGTTGTAACTACTACTATTGCTGGAACTTTTGTTGTTTATATGGCTCTTACTATACGGTTACTATTTCTGTGTCTTGCTTTTACTGTTGCTGCTCCTCTTCTTAATACTGTTGCTTTTGCTCTTGCCGCAGCTGCTGCTGTCACTTTTTCTGTTACTTTTGCTGCTGCTGTTACTACTATTGTTACTTTCACAGATGCTCCTAATGTTCCTTTTGCTTTTCCTGTTGTTGTTGCTCTTATGATTCTGCCCCTGTTCCTACTAGTTTTCCTCCTACTATTAATATGTCGTTGCTCTTTTGACGACTATGACTATTACTTTTGCTGTGGCTGTTGGTATCATTGCTATCACCATTACACCATTACTATGACTGTTATTATTCTCGTTGCTATTACAGCAAAGGCTAGCTGTGTTCATCTGGGTGAGCCACTTTACCCATGACTGCCTTATTTCTCAGCTGGAAAGTGGGGATACTATTATCGCCTTTGCCCTAGTGCTGTTCTAAGATTAAATGAGCTGACATTTGTAAAGCAAGAGTAACAGAAACCTTGAAGTGCTGCATGAATGCCAACTTTTCCTATTCCTATTAACATTACTGTTAAAACTATGACCAGCTGGGAGAACTTGGGCAAGTCACTTGACCTCAATCTCAGTTTTTTTGATATGTGAAATAGAGATATTTAGAGCATGTGCCTCTAAGAATCATTCTGATAATCAGATGGAATATTTTCAGGAACTGTGTAAACCTTAATACCTTACACGAGGGTTGACAATTTATTACTATTAGAATTATTACCATTTCCATTATTACTACTGTTGTGCCTACTAATAGCTCTATGATAATAGCTCTATAGTCACTTGACCTCTGCCTCAGTTTCCCTATCTGTAAGGTGAGGATAATAACACCACCAAACTCCCAAGGTTGTAGTCAGTATAAAATATTCATAAAGCACTTTGGAGAATATAAAGCACCAGATGAATGCTGGCCATTATTATCATTATTATTCTGTTCATTTTCTTAATGTTTTTTCTTATTGCTATGGTTGTTTCTCTTATGTTCATTTCTGGTGTCATTTTAACTTATTGTGTTAGTCTAGATTTAGGCCTGCCTCAGTTGTCTTATCTACAAAATTAGGACCCTTGTAACAACTGTATCCCAGCATGGTTCTGAGAATAAAAAGAGGCAATTTTTGTAAAGTACTGTATAAACACTAAGTATTCCTATTATTATTATTACTGTTTCCACCATCATTGCCATTGTGACGATCACAGTCATTCTAATCACCAATGCCACTGCTATTACTGTTATAACTAGGACTTGCTGTGTGAATTATGAATGCTTTATGAATATTCTCTCATTTTATTCTCAGAACAAGTGCAGGTCACTTGACCCATATTTGCCTCGGTTTTCTCATCTGCAAAATGGGGCTACTAGTACCAGTTGGATCCCAAGATTGTTTTCAGAATAAAATGAGATTATATTTGTAAGGGATTTCACAAATGCCAAAGCACTCTATAAACACTGACTATTCCTATTTCTGATCTCATTTCCATTACTAATAGTGTTGTTACTCTTACTATTATTTTCACTATTATCCTCATAGTATTTTTACAGCTACAAGTAGCTGTGAGACCCAAGGGTAGCCAATAGACTATTAAAAATCCCATTACTATTACTATGATTATCATTGTTATTATTATTATTACTATAACTACAACTTGCTGGGTAGGCAAATCACTTGACCCATATCTGCCTCTCTTTTCTCATCTGCAAAAGGGAGCTACTAATAGGAGCTACATCCTAGGGTTGCTCTGAGAATAAAATGAAAATAGGAATATTTGCAAAGAGTTTCACAATCCTCAAAATGATTTATGAATGCCAGTTATTCCTATTCATGTTATTATTATAACCATGACTAGCTGTGTGACCTTGGGCAAGTCATTTGACCTCTGAGGGATATTGACAGCATACACCTCTAAGAATCATTCTGATAATCAGATGAAATGTTTGTCAATAACTTTGAAAACCATAATAACTTTCATGAATAGTGATGATTTATTACTATGAGCATCACTATAATTGTCATTATCACTACTATCATGCCTACTAATAGCTCTGTGACCATGGACAAATCACTTGACCTCTGCCTCAGTTTCCTCATCTGTAAGGTGGAGATAATAACATCATTATACTCCCAAGGTGGTGGTGAGGCTAAAATGACATAATATTCATAAAGCACTTGGAAATACATAAAGTACTAGATAAATACTGACCATTATTAGCATTATTATTTTATCCATATTTTATTAATTATTTATTAACATTTAAAAACATAATTTATTTTTATCATAATTTATTAACATTTTATTAATGTTTTGTTGTTGTTATTATTTTTGAAAACCATTTCCAGTATCATGGTACCTTATTGTGTTACCCTGGACATATATCTGCCTCAGTTGTCTTATCTGTAAATTGAGGATACTTGTAACAACTCTATCCTAGCATTATTGTAGGAATAAAAAAATAACAACTCTATTCTAGCATTATTCTAGGAATAAAAAGAGGTAATATTTGTAAAGCATGTCAGAAACCTCAAAGTACTCTGTGTATGCCAACTATTACCATGGCCACAATGACCATTTCTGCTGTTACTATGACCTTTTTGATTACTATTGCATTCCTAGTATTACTACCATTATTGTTACTATTACTATATATAGCCAGTATTCTCACTATTGCTACTATTATAATCTTGCCCAATACTGTTACTATAACCTACCTATTACTATTACAACATTGAGTAGTTGTGTCACTCTGGCCAAGTCACTTGAATTATGTCTGACTTAGTTTTTTTTTTTTTATCTGTAAAGTTGAAATCCTAATTGCATCTACATCCTAGAGCTTGTTCTGAGGATAAAATGAGAGAATGTTCAGAAAGCATCTCCTAAGAGACTATTCATAAAGCATCTCCTATTCCTATGATTCCTGTTAATATAACTTAGTATTACTAGCGTCGCTCCTACTCTTACGAAGATGAATACTAGAACGATTACTACGAATAGTATTACAGTTACTATGATCATACATAGCACTACTGTGACTTGCTGTTTGGCCCTGGACAAGTCACTTGACCTCTGCCTCAGATCTGTCATACGTAAAGTGGAGCTCCACATTGTGCTGAGAATCAAGTGAAATATTTTTAGAGAACTTGGAAATCTGAAAACCCTCAATAAGAGGTGAATAATATTATCATTCTCAGTGTTGTTCTTATGCCCATCATCACTGCTGTAACTCCTACTAATAGCTATGTGATTCTGGACAATTGACTGGCTGCCTCAGTTTTCTCATGTTTAAAATAGAAATAATAGCATCAGGAAACTCCCAAGGCGGCTGTGAGAATGAGATGAAGTCCCATTTGTGAAGCTATTGTCATCACTATTCATATATTCCTATTAAAATGAACTGTTACTCTTGATATTGCTTCTGTTTTGTTGCTATTGCAATGACTAGGACTAGGACTATTCTAATACTCTTGCTATTTCTCTTACACGGATCACTGCTGTGACTTTTGTCATTGCCACTTCTATTACACAATGATTTGCTAAATCCCACTGGGCAAATCTCTTCAACTGTGTCTGACTCAGTTTTCTTATCTGGAAAGAGGGGATACCAATACTTACATTTTGGGGCTGGTCTGAGAATGAAGTTAGGTAATATTCGTAAAGTAGTTCACAAACCTGTGAGTTCCCAAAGCCTTCTCTGAATGCCAATTATTCGTCTTCCTTGTCCTGTTCTTCCCATTACTATTGGCATTACTACTGTTATTACCACTCATATTATCATCCACTTTATTATTACTATTGTCATTGCTCTCACTTTTACTACCATGACCAGCTTTGTGACCCTGAACAAGTTACTTGCCATCTGCTTTAGTTTTGTCACATGTAAAGTTGAGATAATCAGAGACCTTCCTGCAAAAATCATTCAGGGGATGGAGTATGATATATTTGTAGAGATATCTGTAAACCTTAATACCCTTCAGAAGTATTGACTATTTCTTATTATTATCACTATTTTTCTCCTCTTTCTCATCACTACTATTACTCCTCCTAATAGTATTGTCACCCTAGGCAAGTCACTTCGTCTCTGACTTAGTTTCCTTATCTGTAAAGTGGGAATAATAGCATCCACAACTTTCCATGGTTGTTTTTTTATTTTTGATGTTTCCAAAGTCCTATACAAACATCATCTCACTTTATTTTATATGGAAAATAAGGATACTATTAGTAGCTACATCCTGGGCTCGTTCTGAGAATACAATGACATCATACTTGGAAAGCACTTCAAAAATATCAAATTGCCCTATGAATGGCAACTGTTCTTCTTATTCTTTTATCAATCCTATCCCCAGTGTTTCTGTTGATATCGCTATTATCATTATTAACATAATTATTACTACTATAAACTTTACCATTAATATTACAATTATGACTAGTTGTGTGACCCTGGGCAAGTCACTTGATTTCTGTTTCAGATTTGTCACATGTGAAGTGGAGATAATTAGAGCATGTATGTCCAAGAAATTTTTTCTGAGAATCACAAAAAAATATGTAAAAAGAACTTTGTAAGCTTTACTAGCCTTCATGAGTGTTGACTCTTAGTATCTTCAATATCGTTCTTACAAATAGCTGTCTGAACCTAGCCAAGTCACTTGGCAATTGCCTCAGTTTCCTTTTCTTTAAAGTGGGGATTATAATATCATAGAATTGTTAGGGTTGTTGTGAGGATAAAATGAAATATTTTTTACAAAACACTTTGGGAAACTTAAAGCACTGTATGAATGCTGACCATTATTATTCCATTCACTATGTTATTATTATCATTTCTAGTGTTATTATAACTTCCCATGTGACTTTGGGCAAGGCATTTGTCCTATATCTGCCTCAGTGTTGTCATCTGTCAAGTGGGGACACCAATAGTAACTGTATCCCAGGGTTGTTCTAAGAATAATAGGAGATAACAGTACCATAAATACGGCTATTAACCGTTACTGTTGGTTTTACTTTTGCTTTTGCTGTTATTGCTACATTTGCTTTTGTTATCATTGTTGTTACTTCCACTGCTACTCTTTTGGTTTTGCTCTTGTTGTTACTGTCACTCTTGCTACTACTATTACAACAGCAACTGTCTGTGTCCGCTACTTCTCAAGCCTTGGAACGGCCTATGAATGTAAACTGTTACTATTCTTTTGTTCTTGCTGCTGCTCTTACTGTTGCTGCTGTTATTAGTGACACAAATACTGTTTCTAGTGCTCTTCCTGTTACTTTTGTGGTGATTATTTCTGTTACTTCTGCTCTCGCTGTTCTCTTACCATTCTGATTCCTTTTGCTCTTACTGTTGCTTTTGGTGGTGCTGTTACTGTTACTGCTGGTTTTGTTACTGTTCCATCGACTTTTGCCCTTCCTTTTGTTTTTACTCTTATTGTGGCTATTACATTAGTGCTGTTGTTGTGACTACTATTGAGGCTATGGCTGTTATTGTTACGTTACTTTTGTTTTTACTGCTGCACTTACTTTTGCTCATACCTTTATTAGTATTGTTACTACTTCTGGTGCTCTTGGTGTCACCTTGACTGTTGCTGTTTTGGTAACTATTGCTGTTACTGTTGCCTTTGAGGCTGTTATTCTGGTGTTAATGTTACAATTGCAGTTACTGTGATTTTGTTCCTTTTATTATTGCTGTTTCTTTTGCTATTACTGTTACCTTCGTTGTTTGCACTGTTGCTGTTACTTGTGTTCTTCCTGTTGTCACTCTTTCTTTTACAATCGCCTTTGCTGTTGCAGTAACTGTTGTTTTTGTTCATGTCGATGTTGCTATAACTTTTACTCTTGCTGTTTCTGGCAATTTTATGGTTTTTAAATGTCGCAGTTCCTGTTGTTGTTACCTTTTACTATTGCTGTTGATGGTACTGTTTTGATTTTGACTGTCACTGATGCTATCGCTGTTTCTGTTACTCTTACAGTTGCTGTTTCTTTTACTGTTACATTTACTTTGGCTGTCGCGGTTCTTATTAGTGTTACTACTGCAGTTACTGTGATTTTTGTTACTTTTATTGTTGCTGTTATTGTTACTTTTGTAAATGTTTTTACTGTTGCTGTTACTTCTCTCTTGCTGTTGTTAGTAATACTGTTTCTTTTGTTGTTCCTTTTATTGGTACTGTTATTTTTACTTTGGTGTTCCTATCATATACTGTGCTATTGCTGTTACTTTTGCTGTTGCCATGACTGTTAATTTTGGGCTTGATATCGTTACTTTTACTCTTACTGTTATTTCGTTGTTACTACTACTGTTACTATTACATACATTGTTGCCTTTATTGTTGCTGTTACTTTTGCTGTTGCCATGACTGTTAATTTTAGGCTTGATATCGTTACTTTTACTCTTACTGTTATTTCGTTGTTACTACTACTGTTACTATTACATACGTTGTTGCCTTTATTGTTGCTGTTACTTTTGCTCTTGCCACTATTACTGTTACCTTTTTGTTGCTTTTACTGTCACTGTTAATTTTGTTGTTGCTGTAGTTACTACAATTACTTCTGCAGTTGCTCCTGTTTTGATTGTTGCCATTGTGAATATTGTTGTGAAAATTACTGTTGCTATTCTTGTTGCTGGTTTTTGTAACTGTTGTTGTTACTGTTACTTTTGCTCTTGTGTTTACTATTGACTTTTTTTTTTGGAGGGGGGAATGTAGGGCAATTGGAGTTAAGTGACTTGCCCCAGGTCACACAGCTAGTAAGTGTTGAGTGTCTGAGGCCAAATTGAGCTCAGGTCCTCCTGACTCCAAAGCCGGTACTCTATTCACTGCACCATCTAGCTGCCCCTATATAGAGTTATTTATTTATTTATTTATTTATTTATTTATTTATTTATTTTATTTATTTGCTTTTAGAAGGGCAGTTGGGGTTAGGTGACTTGCCAAAGGTCACACAGCTAGTAAGTATTAAGTGTCTGAGATGAGATTTGAACTCAGGTCCTCCTGACTCCAGGGGCAGTGCTCTATTCACTGCACCACCTAGCCACCCCCATATAGAGTTATTTTTGCAATGACCCTTGTAAACTTTAAAGCAGTACATGAGTGTGGACTATAGTTTTCATCATTAGTACCTTCATCATTGTCACCATTACTCTTACTAATTGCTGTATGTTCTTGGATGTTACTTGATCTCTATCTCAATTTCTGTATCTGTAATATGAGGATAATAAAACCCCCAAACTCCTAGGGTTGCCATAATAATAAAATAAAATTTAAAAAGTAAAGTATTTTGGAATGCTTAAAGTGCAATCTAAATTCTGGCCTCTATCATTAGGGCCTCATTCATCATTCCATTCATTTGCTAGAAATTGCTGTTGTGGTTCTAGTTAGCCACACCACCCTGAGCAAGTCACTTATCCTCTGTCTGCCTCAGTTTCTTTATCTGTAAAGTCAGGATAACAATGTTACCTATGTTCCAAGGCTGTTGGAAATGAAGTAATATTTTATAATAAAATGCTTTGGAAATATTAAAGCACTATATGAATGCTAACTACAGCAATATTATCATTAATATTAATTATGCATACTTTTAATTAATGAGAATATTGTTTGTTTTGGTTTGCTTTTTGCTTTTTTTTGGAGGGGGAAGGTAGGACAATTGGGGTCAAATGACTTGCCCAAGGTCACATGGGTAGTAAGTGTTAAGCGTCTAAGGCTGCATTTGAACTCAGGTCCTCCTGACTCCAGGACCAGTGCTCTATTCACTGTGCCACCTAGCTGACCTCCAGTTTTTTTTAAATTGCTTTTTGGAGGGAAGGGCAGGGCAATTGAGGTTAAGTGACTTGCCCAAGGTCACATGGCTAGTGTTAAGTGTCTGAGGCCGGATTTGAACTCAGGTCCTCCTGACTCCAGGGCCGGTGCCCTATTCACTGAGCCACCTGGCCACCTCTGATAATATTGTTGATATCATTATTTCTACTCTCATTGCCCTTCTCATGTTTCTTTTAAGCTACTGCGATTCTGCTTTGCTCAGAGAGGATGACATCTTTGATGTGGGCACAGCATGCTGGGAGCTCTGGCAACTGCTGCTGTTGTTGTCACTGCTGCTGCTCCTCCTCTTAGCTGTCTGACCTTGGGGAAGTCACTTTACCTTACCTCAGTTTCCTCATATGTAAAATGGAAATAATTACAGCACCTACCTTATGGGGAGTTGTGAGGGTAAAATGAAATAATATTTCTGAAGTACTTTACTAACCTTAAAAACATGGACACCAGCTATCGCCATCATCGTTGTTATTGTTGTTGTCAGTCTTGTTTTCGTTATCATTATCACTGTATGACTTTGGATGTGTCACTTGACTCATGTGGGCCTCAGTTTGCTCATCTGTACAATGGGGATAGTAATAGCACCTACATCCCAGTGTCGTTTTGATGAGCAAATGAATGCTAGCTGTTGTTCTACCTGGGCACTCAGTAGATACTCAATAAATATAGTTGTCTTAGGCACCAAAATTTTCAGTGTGGTGTGGATCTGATTTTGTTGCTTAGTGGAATGAGCACTGATATTGTAGTCAGTCCCTCTTATGCTGTAGTTAGTCTCTCCCAGTTCTGACATTCTCGTACAAGTCCCTCCCCTCCCCCCAAAGGTAGGGCAGCCTCCCTAAGATTTCACTGGTACAGAGAATGAAGTCTCCATGGAGGCCCCAGTTGAGAGTTTATAGCACCCATTTGTAATGCACCCAGTTACAACAGTTTTGTGATTTTCTCCAATTTTGTTTAAGAGTAACAAACATTAGGAGTGACCCAAAGTTAAGGCTTGGCAAGGTTGGAGATAAGATAAGAAACAGGAGAGAAGAAGATGGGGCAGAGTTGAGCTGATTCACCAAGAAGTAGAACTAGGAAAGGAGAGAGGGTATAGCCAGTGCAGGGGAGATGACCTGGGTAAGAAGTTAGAGGTGAAGGGTTTGGGGATCATGGTGAAGAAGAACAGAGTTGGGGTAGCAAGGAAGAGGGAGGATTGGAAAGATAAAAGATTAAAATTAAATAAAGGATTTTCCAAGTTCATGAGCACAGAAGCAAAATACTGGTGGGGAGTAGCAAGATAAAGCCCTCTTGAAACAGAATACTGATAAGGAGATTGAGGGTTAGTTGATGGGCGTGCTGGTAAAACTGTCCACGTATCTTGACATCAAGCACAAGAGCCATTGGTCCCCTTTGAAACAAAGAATGAACAACAACCCAAGTATAAGGCGACTAAGGCATAAGACATCCTCTAAATTCCCCATCCCATTTTGGCACAACCAGATTGTCATCATGCCTATTCAGGGGCATCCCTGCTTCCAAGAGGCTGGGAGAAGGAGAGAACATAGAAGAAAATTCATTATGAAATCTGAAAGAGAAGGGAAGGTAACTATACAGGCATTTATGGCAACCTTTATGCCAGCTATTATGGACAGAGCCAAATGGAAACACTTGGACTTGGCCAAGCCATCCCATGTACTTAACACTAAATAATGTTGGGTAACAGGAAGGGGTGAAAGCTACTCCTCCCTACTGATGGAGATGAAGGAGATCAGATAACTTTGTGATACCAACTCCCTTTATGATGAGCCTCCTTTTGTGGCCAGTGAGGAAGGCAGATGGCACCTAAAGGCTCCCAGTGGATCTTAGGGAGATTTTCACACTTCACTAATTCTTCATTCTTATGGATTAGGCAGTCTCCAGGCTAGGCAAGTGGTATTGGGTCATAGAACCCTGACAGGGAGAAAATGAGAAAACAAGCCTTTCTTGCCTACTTTCCAGGCACTGTTCTAAGAGCTTTACAAATATCTTATTTGATGTTTACAACCTTGGGAGGTAGGTGCTATTATTATCCCCATTTTACAGGCGAAGAATCTGAGGCAGAAAGACGTTAAGTGACTTGCCCGGAGTCACACAGCTATCTAGTAAGTATCTGAGACTGAATCTGAACTCAGGTCTTTCTGATTCCAGGCCCAGAGCTCCACTCACTGAGCCATCTCTAGGTATGGCTGGTAGTGTTCAAGAAAAGGATGTGACTCTGAGGCTCAGATTGGCCTGGTCCTGGCCTGCTTACTCTTCATTTTCTGCTAATTGAATAGGCCCTTGCACATGAGAATTGCTGTTTTTCCTGGTTTGCTAATGGTTCTATCTACTACGAGAGAGGCCCCAGGGTCCATCAGCCCTGTGAAGGCCAGAGGACCCAGAAAGTCTTTCCAATGAGTTAAGCTAGCAAGTACAAGACCCTAGAGAGATGAAGTGGTTAAGGCCTTTCACACTGATTCCTGGGCAGTGGCCATGATGCTGGCCTAGCAGTCTGGGGCCTGGGGGAAGGGAAGAATTCAAGGCCACCCCTTTGGTGATTTGGTTGGAATTCTCATTGTCTGCATCATGTCCCAGTTTTCTTGGTGCTCCTTCTGTTCCTCATCGTCACCACTTTGAGACAGGAGGCCCACTGTGCGTTGTCAAGACAAGTCAACAGGCATTGCTTGAATGTGAGCACTGTGGGTACAGAGGGAAGCAAAAAGAGCCACAACCTTCATGGATCTCACAGTCTAAAGGGGAGATGCAACATGAACAAACAGGCTGTGTACAAGATAAATCAGAGATCATAGAAGGAAGGCATTAAATTTGAGGGATAGAGAAATGCTTCTGATAGAAGGTAGGAATTTAGTGGAAGCTTGAAGGAAGTCAGGAGGTGGAGGTGAGGAGAGAGAGTATTCCAGGCATAGGAGACAGCCAAGAAAAGTGCTTGGAGTCTGGAGATGGAGTGAGTGGCTAGTGTGAGGACCTTTCAGAGTACATGGGACAAGGTTGGGGAGGGTCAAGGAATAAATAGATTGGAAAGGTAGGAAGGGGCCAGTTTGTGAATGACTTTAAAAGCCAAAGAGAAGATTTTTATGTTTTATACTGGAGGTACTAGGGAGCCACTAGAGTTTGTGGAATCAAGGAGTGGCACAGTTAGATTGATACTTGAGGAAGACTCCTTTGGCAGCTGAGTGGAGGATGGACTGGTGTGGGGAGGGACTTGAGGCAGACAGGCAGAAGCTTTTGGTACAGGAGTTCTAACTGTGTTGCCTTCCTCCTGTTCCATGCTTTGATCCCTTTTTCCCTCCCTCCTTCCTTTCTTCCTTCCTTCCTTCCTTCTTCCCTCCCTCCCTCTCTCCGCTGCTATGATAATAGTCTAGATGGTAGGTGATTAGGGCTTCCCTGGGTGTGTGTGTGAGTGTGTGTGTGTGTGTGTGTGTGTGTGTGTGTGTGTGTGTGACTATGTGAGTAGAGATAAGGGGGCCTATATAAGAAATAGCATGAAGGTAAAATTGACAGGAGCTCAGAAAACATTAGATATGGGGTAAGAGAATTGAGAAGCTGAGAATGACACCTGATTTGGGAGTGTGCCTGGGAGGATGGTAGAGCCTTTAACATAAATAGGGAAACTTGGCCAGGGATCTGTGTCATCAGGAGGGAGCCAGGTCTCAGGGAATTTAGGAAGATGGAGGGAATGGGAAAGGAATAGGATTCACATGAAAGCAAGTCTGTTATTTATGGAGCAGATATTCCAGAAGGGCTGGGTGGATCTGGTGTGGTATGTTGTAGGTAGATCTGGTGTGGTATGTTGTAGGAGGGAGAGTAGGCTTAAAGAGAGAAGAATAATGGAGTGAAAAGCAGAGGACAGGAAACAGCCAAAGGGGTGAGAATCATTGAGATGGGGAAAGCATGGTGAGGTTGTATTAAGTTCCTTGTGGAGTACTGAGTTTGGGAAGATCATCATCCCCCAGCCCTGGCTGCCCTTCCCCCATCATTTGTACCTACTGATTTGCATATTGTCTCCTTCCATTATGATGTGACTTCTTGGAGAGAAGAGACCATTTTGGGCCTTTCTTTGCATCACCAACTTTTAGCAGCTTGGCAGAGTACCTGGCACATAAACACATGTTTAATAAATGCTTGTTAACTGGATGACTGGATGCTCTCGTCACCCCCCACCCTTAACATTTACTGGAAGATGATAATAAGAGTTGCCATTACGGATAGACACTTTGCATGGAATCACATTCATATATTGAAATTTAAGGATAGAGGGTATTGCTTGGCAAATAGTCCAAGGAAGTCCAAAGACAGAAAAGAAGGTTCCATAGTCCTTAAGCCAGTGGTTCTCAACCTTCCTAATGCTGCGACCCTTTAATACAGTTCCTCATGTTGTGGTGACCCCAACCATAAAATTATTTTCATTGCTACTTCATAACTGTAATTTTGCTACTGTTATGAATCTATCTGATATGCAGGATGTATTCTCATTGTTACAAATTGAGCATAACCCACAGGTTGAAAACCGCTGCCCTAAAGTATTCATAGTAGCATTTTGTGTGCGTGCAAAGAACTGGTAACAAAGGAGTTATCCACTGATTGAAGAATGATTAAACAAATTGTGGTCCATGAACGTACTGGAATATTACTATGCTGGAAGAAAGAAGGAATAAGGCAAATGCAGGGAGCCTTGAGAAGACATTTATGAATTGATGTGAGTGAAGTAAGTGGAACTAGAAAAAGAATATCCACAATGAATTCAACAATTCCAGTGGGAAGAACAATAACAACTGTGACAAAACCCAGAAAATATACATTAATTGAAACTTTTTTCTCTCCCTCCCTCATTCTTTCCTTCCTTCCTTCCTTCCTTCCTTCCTTCCTTCCTTCCTTCTTTCTTTCCTTCCTTCCTTCCTTCCTTCCTTCCTTCCTTCCTTCCTTCCTTCCTTCCTTCCTTCCTTCCTTCTTTCTTCCCTCCCTCCCTCCTTTCCTTCTTCCCTCCCTCCCTCCCTATCTTTTGGGTGCTAGAAATTGGTTCTCCCTCATTTGAGGTCTTCAAGCAAGTTTATGATGGAAGAAATTACTAGAAGGGCTCTGAGATGTCTTTCAACATTGAGATTTTCTGACTCTGGGAAAGGAAAACCTATTGGCTTAAGTTTACATTAAGGTGTATGGTCTCTGCTGCCATCCAGCGGAATTTCTCATTGTTACACTGTATTGTGAATGAGATTTTCTGAGAAAGACCATTTTGACTTGCCATAACCGGAAGATGTCACCAAAATACACAAAGCGAAAAAAGGAACTTCACACTGGTCCAACAGCCAATGTTTTCCCTTAGAAACTAGCACTTCGTGTGTAGGAAAATTATGTACAGACACAAAATCTTTTCAACGTTGGTCTTTATTTTTTTAATTATTATTATTTTTTTATCCCTTCCACCCTCATCACCCACCCCCACTGGAAGGACAAGCAATTAAATACAGGCTGTACATGTGTAATTACGCAGAATATCTCCACAGTAGGCATATGGTGAGAGATTGATTATATGTCCCTCTTTCCTATCCCACCCCCCCTTGTTCTATTCTCTACATTGTCCCTGTCCCTTTACAGAAGTGTGTACTTCCAGCAACCTCCCCCCCCACCCTGCCCTCCCCTCCATCATCCTACCTCTTATCCCTATCCCCCCTATTCTCCTGTGTGGCAAGATACCCAGTTTAGAGTTTGTCATTCCTTCCCTAAGCCAAATTCAACGAGAGTAAGGGTGACCTATTCCCTTTTGCCTTCCTGTTCTTCCCCTCCATTGTAACAATTATCCCTTGCCTCTTC
>JAQQSU010002589.1:0-14627 GCA_028627135.1 Pseudochirops cupreus
TGATCCACTACTCTATCCCTTAGCCAGTACCAAGCAGTTTTGATGACTGCTGCTTTGTAATACAGATTAAAATCTGGTAATGCTAGGCCACCTTCCATAGCATTTCTTTTCATTAATTGCCTTGATATTCTGGACTTTTTGTTCTTCCAAATGAATTTTGTTACTATTTTTTCTAGTTCTATAAAATAATTTTTGGGTAATATTCGTCTTTTCTTATATTTAATTATATTCATGTGCCACAATTAGTTTAGTCATTGCTCAGTGGATAGGCATCTCTTTTGTTTCCAGTTCTTTGTTACCACAAAAATAAAACGTATTTCTGAAATTTGACTGAAAAGAAGAGATAGAAGATATGTTCCTCTCCATTTCTTTAAGGAGATGAAGGCTATGGGTATGGAATAGTATAGATGACATCAAAATTTTTTGATATGTTGGTTAGTTTTGGAGAACTGGTTTTTTTTGTTGTTGTTGTTTTTGCTTTTTGGAGGGGAGAAGGTAGGGCAATTGGGGTTAAGTGACTTGCCCAAGGTCACACGGCTAGTTTTTTGTGTTAAGTGTCTGAGGTCGGATTTGGACTCAGGTCCTCCTGAGTCCAGGGCTGGTGCTCTATTCACTCTGCCACCCAGCCACCCTGAACTACTTTTTTTTCCATTAAAAAAAATACTTTCTTATAAATGATAGTTCTCTGGGAGGGTGTGTGAAGGATAGGGTATAGATATTATATGGATGACAATATGTAGATAGAATGCATATGACATTAAAAACAAAAGGTAGTAATGAAAATTCAATTTGAAAATTTTATATGTTAAGGGGGAATTTGATTCATTTTTCAAGTGATATTTTCATATTCATTATCAAGTAAAAATGTTATAGATAAAGCAATTTGAAATCTTAAAGTGTCTTATGCATCTTCTATTGTTATGTTAATGTCAAATGCTGGAGATATCCTTTACGCCAATAAAATAAATTGATTATATCAGAAAAAAGATGCTGCTGAGAATATTTTGGCATATATATAACTCTTATTTTAGTTTTTAATCTCCTTGGGATATATTCCTAGTACTGAGACCTCTGAATTAAAAGTATTAACATTTAAGTAAAATTTTTTATATAGTTCTAAATCATTTGTTGAGGTTTGAACTAACTCACACCTCCACCAACAGCGTGTCATAATGCCTATCTTCCCATATTTATTGTGGAGATATTATTTCCAGCAATGGTCCTTTCTATCTTTTGTTCACTTTTGAACAACACGTTTTAGAAGAGACACTAACAAACTAAGCTATGTTCAAAGATAGTAACCAAGATGATGAGAGAATGGACGCCATTCTAAATAAAGACTGATTGCAAGAACCGAGCCTGTTTTGTCTGGAGAAGAGAAGGCTGAGGGTGTGTGTGATGAGCGTCTTCAAGTATCTAAAAGGTTGTCATGGGGAAGAGTGAACATCATCTGCTTAACTTCAAATGGCAGAGCAAGATCAGTGGAAGGAATTGAAAGGAAAGTAGGTATGACCTCAGTATTAAGAGCTTCCTAACTGCTAATTCATGTTTATTTCATGTAGGAGTCTTGTCTCCCCAAATACACTGTAAACCCCCTAAGGGCAGAGTTAGTCTTTTCCTCATCTTCTCTCTGCCGTGCGGTTGCACTCAAGACTGCTGTTCATTAGATGTTTATTGATTGGTAGAGTACAAGAGCAGGGGAAGAAAAACCTCACTGGATTTGGCGTCAGAAGATCTGGGCTTAAATTTCAGCACTGCGACTGATTTCCTACGCGATCATAGGCAAGACACTTTCCTTCCCTTCCTTTCACCCCAGTTTTCTCATCTACTTTAGAGGGTAAAATTAGATCAGGAGTTCTTAACCTTTTTTTTTTTGGTCATGGACCTTTTGATATTCTGGTGAAACCTGTAGACCCCTTCTCAGAATCATGCTTTTAAATGCACAAAATAAAATGCAAAGGAAACAAATCATATTAAAATAAAGATGTAGTTTTATTTTTTCCTGTCCAAGGTCATAGGCTCCATGGCTCTCAGATTCAGAACTCCTGGGTTAGGTGGTATTTAAGGTCCCTACCAGCTCTAAATTTTATGATCTGTGATCCTATGATCTGGGTTTGAATTTTTTTTCCTTTTTATGACTTTGTGATCAAGTCATTTCTTCTTGCTGCTTCTCATTTTGGTCTTCTGTAAAATGACAGTGTTGTCATCAGAATAGCAAAAACTATAAAAAATAGACAATGGTAAATGCCAGAGGGACTGTGGGAAGTCAGAAACATCGATGCACTGTTGATAGAGCTGTGAAATAGTTCGATGGTTTGGGGGAAACAGTTTGGAACTGTACCAAAAAAAGTTACTGAAGTCACTGAATTATATATACCCAGCTCTAAACTGTATATTTGTATTATTCATAATTTTATATGTGCAGCTATAGCCCTACCAGATACATACCTCAAGGAGCTCAAAGATGGAAGGAAAGGTTGTGTATATACCAAAATATTTATAGCAACACTTATTGTAGTAGCAAAGAATTGGGAGCAAAGTAGGTGCCCATCTCCTGGAGGATGGTGGAACACACAAAATAGTGGCATATTAAAACAATTGAATAGTATTGTACCCTACAAAGTGACAAATATGAAGTGTTCAGAGCAACTTGGGAAGACTTGTATGAACTGATGCAGAGAGAGGGAAACAGAACCAGGAGCATGATTTACATGACAACCGCAATAATATAAAAGAAAACAGTATTGAAAGAGTTCAGAACACTAAATGCTATGACTAAGTATGACTTCAGGGGACTGATAACGAAGTAGGCTCCCACCTGTATAAGTGTGGATGGAATGCATTTTCAGAAGAGTTACATGTCATTTGTTTTACTTAATTGTACTTATTTGTTACAAGGGAAGATCTTGTGGGGAGGGAGTCATGGGGAAGTAAAAGTGATGTTTAAAAAAAAAAGAATAAAACTTTTTAATGACACAGTTGGACTAAATTATCTATAAGGTCCCTCCTAGCTCTAATTCCTGTGATCCTACAATCTCCTGACTTGATGAATAAACGTTTCCTCTGTTCCCCAAAGAGGGGATATAGCATCTGATAAGATAGCATTAGATAGCATCTTATCTACAGATAAGCAGGAGTTATTTGATGTCCTTTAGAAGGTATATAAGATGTCAGCCCTGATCCTTTCTTATATCTCTGCAGGGTGGGAGCCTCAAGGAACCAAAGTTCCGTGGGCTCTTCTCCAGCCTGAAGGCTGGGGGAAATCCCATTCAATGGAGCAGGAGGAAGATGGACACAGACTGGCTGACCACCAGAGCCACTTCAAGACCCTGGTCAAGCAGCACTGTGGATGGCACGACCTCTGCAGGTGAAAGGCAAGAAAGTCCATGAAGACTCTGCTTTCTGGGGGAGAAGTAGGGTGTGTGGGAGGGGTCAGTGGTCTGGAATAGGGATGAAACTATTTGTTGGGGAAAGAGTACAGTTCACACTCAGCTGAAGCCCATTCTCTGGTCCTATGAGGCAGAGGACCAGGCAGCCACTAGAAAGGTTCTGGGCCCTAATACTTCAAATCAAATTCCTCCAGTCTCCCTGTTAGGAAAATTCTCCCATCAGAGCAGCCGTAGATGTTCTTCATATGTCATCTTCCACTCCCCAGCCACGAATTTCATTGTCAAGGTCAGGGAAAACTAATGACTCCCATATAAAAAGTGACTCATAATTTCATCATATGGGAGAGTAAGATAGCTCTAGCTAAGGTCACCTCTCACCTGTTGCAGTCTTTGGAGACGGCGTTGTGGCCTGATCTTTTAAGATCATGAAAAGGTGGCAAGCTGCCATCCCCAGGGCTCTGAGATCCATTGCATTCCATTGCCAGTTACCACAGTTCCATTATACTGGGTTCTACAGCCCGGAGTTCCATTGTTCTACATTTCCATGACCCAGAGTTCCGTAGTTTTGGGTTCTAAGGGCCCAGTGTTCCACTGTATTACCTCTAAGAGCCCAAAGTCCCATTGTCTAGCAATATCCTCTCTCCATCTGCAGCATCCTGAGAGAAAAAGGAATATAGACTGTGGTCAGACCTGGGTGTGTGTCACCATCTAACTTAGCAGCTAGATGTGTGGAGAAGAAGGGTACATTCTGAAATAGAGAGCAGTGCATTTCCTGGGGAATTCTAGCATCCTCTTCTGGTCCCTTCCTCTCCTTCCCTCTTTTTCTCCTATTCTCTCCTCCCTCCCATTTCCTGTCCTCTCCCCTCCCCTCCTCTCTACTTCTCTCCCTCATCTCTCCTTGTCTTCTCTCTTCACCTTCCTTTTCTCCTCTTCTTCACTTCATCCTTCTCTGGTGGTAGGGTAGGAATAGTGCCTTTGTGGTATAGGGGATCAGGACTGGCAGGATTCCCAAACTATTTGTAATCCCTTCACCATCCTTGTTATAGTTCAGCAAACGGACTTCAGTTGGGGTGAGACAAGGGGTCTGGAGAATCAGATGCTATACATAAAATGCAGTATGGAGGGGGTTCAGGCTTTGGATAGGGAAGACTGATTGTTGCAGCTGATTCTCCAGCTCCCTTGTTTGGTTGTAGAAACACCAGGGGTTTTGAAAGAATTAGAAGTAGCAGAGTTGCATTCAGATCCTGGTTCTGCTTCTGTCTCCTTATGTGACTTTGCCAAATCACCTCTCTTAGCCTCAGTGTCTTCATCTGTAAAACTGGGCAGCTCAACTAGATAATTGAGTTCCCTTCAACCCTTCTACCTCTCTGATGACTTTGCCCTTGGAACTTTATGGGACTCTCACTAAGAGAACTATTGCAGGGATCGTGCAGGTTTGAGGGCAACCACTAAACATCTGGACCTCAGGATGTGAACATAGAGCCTGGCATGCTCAACCTTTTTCAGATACTAGATCCAGTGGTCCACAAGAGATCTCTAGACACCCTTAACCTGAAGGTCTGGCTTATGGAAAAGAAAGGAAAGGCTTCTTGTAGAAAATGGGATTTTTATCTGAGACTTAAAGGAAGCCAAGGAAACCAGGATAGGGGAATGAGGAAGGAGAAAAATTCCACACAGTGAAAATGCTTAGAGTAGAGAGATGTAAAGGGCAGACTGAGATGGGGAAAAACTCATGGAAGAGAGAACAGTCAAAAGGCTGTGAATGCTATCATCTAGGCATGAGGTAATGAAGGCCTACATCAGTATGGCACCATGTCAGAGGAGACAACGGGGTATATGCAAGAGATGTCACCTAGGCTGAAGCCACTGATTGAATACAGGATGCTGAGAGAGAGTGAGGAGTTGAGGCGGACACATAGGCTATGGGCATGGGTGCCTGGGAGGTGCCTGGGTGGTGCCCTGACAGTAATAAAAAAAGTAAAGGAGTAGGGAGAACTTGGGATTCAGAGGGAAACATGGTGAGTTCAGTTTTAGACATGTTGAGTTGAAGATATCTGTGGGACATCCATTTTGAGATGTCTAGTGGAAAGTTGGAAATTTGAGAGGTTGAAAGATTTTAGGGCTCTGTCAACAGAGTCAGCTTGAGAATACTTTTTTTTTTCAGTGTAAGCATTTATACCCCAGAAATTGGCCAACTCTGCAGATTGAGGCTTGATTTACTATTTTGTTAGTTGACTGGCCTTAAGAGAGTGATGGATAAAATGTTACTAATGTAGATTAAGCTTAAAAATGTATTGTGTACATTCCTTTTCCTCTCCCAAACAGCTGCTTATTAAACATTTACCATCATATCCCTGAAAATCATCAACATAGAAATGATAACTGAATCCATGGAAGATGATAAGATTGTCAGGTGAAAGAGTATAGAGGGAGTAAAGAAGAGGGTTCAGGACAGAGCAGATATGACCTACATAGAAAACCCAGCAATGGAGACTGAAGACTGGTCAGCTAGTGAGCTCCCCATCATGGGCAGTATTCAGGCTGGATGATAAATTATTGCAAGGTATTGTAGAGAAGATTCTCACTCAGGATGGTTTGCACTGGATGACCTCTGAGGTCATAGAATCTAACTAGAAGTGAAAGAGGTCTTCGTGGCATCTAATCCTACTCCTTTCATTTTATAGATGAGGAAACAGACCTCTTCCATTGACTCAGAGAGTCTATAATTCTTTGCCTATCACCATATCACATTACAGAGCTCTACCTCTTACTCTGGCTCACCTGAGCAGTAGAGGAAGGAGCATCAGGGACCTGGGTTTGAATGGTGTATTTGTCCTGCCTTCGCTCTCTCAATACTGTTCTCTGTAGCCAGCACCCTGTTATCTTATCAAGGCTCCTGTTCTCTTATTCATGTACAATCCAGAATTTTATAGCCCTCATGAAACTCAGACTTTGTAAGCACCGGTGACTTCCTGCCCAGCCCAACCAGATTTATGTCCCTTTGGGAAGAACAAATAGCTCCAGGCACCAGAACAACATCCTCCATCTGCCACCTTGGTTGGAATTGTCTGGCACAGCATGAATTGGAATTATATTGGCTTGTGGAGAGGAAGTCCTGGAAATGATATAGAGTGTCCAGGCCATGCAGAGGAGTTGGGCAACATGGACTTTGGTGGGGCACATGCAGGTTGTATTCAGTATGTGAAATGCTTTATATAAAGCATTAGTCAAGCTGTTTAAAATCACCCACTTCACTTCTTACCCTCTGACATCTGACCCAAGACAAATCAGTCCCACTTGGGCAAGGACCAGTGGCTCTTGAGTACTTTGGAAGCATCTCACTAGCCTTCTGCTTTTTCCTATATATCACAGATGAATTTCCTGACCTCCTAAGGATATGACCCACTAGACAGGTGCAGCTAAGTGTCAGAAGGGTACTGGACTTGGAATGACAAAGACCTGGAGTTGAATCCTGCCTCAAATGCTTCCTAGCCATGTAACCTGGGCAAGTCAATTAATTTCTTCTAATCCCACTTTCCTCATCTTTAAAAGGGAGATTGAATAATATAATATGTGGGAAAATGCTTTGTGAAGCTTAAGGTGCAATACAAACATTAGCTGTTGTTGTCAAGGGCAAACGTAGGGGGCTTGAATCCCAAATAATCCCTCCCTTGCCGGCCCCCCCACGACCACACCTTCCCTAAAGGTGTCTACTCCCTCCTCAGGTTACTCCTGGATCTCTCCTCTGCCTCTGTGTTGTATGCCAGGTAAAGACACATGATCTCTCTCCTTAGTTGTATTTTAAAGTCAGCCTGCTCATTTGCCCCTTTGGTACCAGGTTGTGGTGGGAGGAAAACCAGACAAGGCATTAGGACACCTGGAAACTAACACCTCTTTTAACTGGCAACATCACCATCGTCGTCGTCGTCATCATTATCGGTCATTATCATAGTTCCATAATTATACAGCACTTAATGGTTATAAAGCACTTTAGCTATATAATATAGACTTTCAAAAATAATATGTTTTATTGGTATCTTTTGTTTTATAACACCTAGATTTCCCCCCACATCCCTCCCTACCCCCTCACTCAGACAGCCATTTCTTATAACAACAACAACAAAAAATTAAAGGAAAAAAAGTTCATGACCGCCATAAAAAAATCTGATATTGTACACACACACACACACACACACACCCACACACACACACACACACACACACACACACACACACACACACACACACACACCCATATTTTCCCTCCCCATTCCCATCCCCCCCCAACCTCTGCAAAGGAGCAAGGATAGACCTGGAAGGGATCTCAGAGTTCATCTACTAGGAGTGGGAAACCTGTGACCTCGATGATACATCTGGCTCCTTAAGGTCCTTAAGAGTGGCCCTTTGAGTGAAGCCAAAATTCACAAAACAAATCCCCCTAATAAAAGGATTTGTTCTGCAAGTTAAGGGATTCGTTTTGTAAAGTTTAGATTCAGTCAGAAGGCTGCACTTGAGGACCTAGCGGGTCACATGTACTACTGAGGCCACAAGCTCCCCACCCCTGATTCTAGACCAGCCCCTTCATTGGACATGAAAGAAAAGGAGAACTAGGAAGTCACGCTGTCAAGGGTTATGCTAACAGGCACGGAGGGTGCAAATATTGTTTCTCTTATTTTATCAGTGAGGGAATTGAGATTCAGAGAGGTTAAGTGATTTGTCTGGAGTCATACAGCTAGCATGGTGGAATAAAGCTAGAAGTGACCTTATGAATAATTTAATACACTGCCCTGAAATTATTTTTAATTTTAAAAACACATTTTATTAATACCTTTTATCCTATATTGACTATTTCTGGAAAAAAGATCCTCCCCCAACTGCTTCACCTTCTACAGTAAACCCTCTTCCGTGGCAAAGAAAAACATCCAAAGGTTCCGCGGCACAACTGCATCTAATTATGTACATACCGCCTGGCGTCCTTGCGGTCCCTCCGAGGGCGCCTAGGTGGCACAGTGGGGAGCGCGCGGGGCCTAGAGTCAGGGAGACTCATCTTCATTAGTTCAGATATGGCCTCAGACACTAAATGGGCAAGTCATTTAACCCTTTTGGCCTCAGTTTCCTCATCTGTACAGATGAACTGGAGAAAGAAATGGCGATCCAACATCTTTGCCAAGAAAACTGCAAATGGGATCAGGAAGAGTCAGACAGGACTGAGCAATAACTATTCTAGGGACTGGAGATCCAAAGAAAAGGAACTTGTATTGTATCTGATGGGAGAGACAACACATACATATGTAAGTACATATATAAAAGTATTTATAGAACATAAAGGATAGGGACTGGATATGGAATTTCATTGGTACAGGGAACTCCCAGGTGAGAAAACTTCTACCAATGCAGTTCCAAGCCATCTCTGCCGCTTAGAGTCCTAGAGAGTTACCTAGAACAGTAAGAGAGTGCAGTAACATTCTGTCGTATTCATATACCAGGGTCTGGGATGCCCACTTTGTTTCTAGTTCCTTATTATCACCAATAATTTGTTATGAATATTTTATTATCTACTGAACCTTTGCTTCCATGTGCCTTGACTAGGATCCCAGAGGCAGAATATGTCAAAGGCATGAGGGAAGAACCAGTGCAAAGGCATCAGAGGTGGTGTGTGGGTAGGTGGTGTGGCTGTGCATGTGTGTGTGTGTATTTGTGAACAAGTAGGTACCTATAGTTGAACTGCAGTATGCATGGAGGAGATCAATGTGTAAGTAGACTTGAGAAGTTTTGAAGGTTATAAAGGGGTTTAAGTGGAATTTATATTTAATACTAGAATACTAGAAACAATAGGGAATCACTGGAGTTTATTGAATAGAGGAGTGACATGGTTAGATCTGTGCTTTAGGAAAATCACTTTGGCCACTGTGGGGAGGATGGCTTGAAGTAGGGAGAGGCTGGAAGCAAGAAGTCCAATACACAGTGCCTAATACATGTTGTTCAATCTGTACAGTCATGTCCAACTCTCTATGACCCAATTTGGGGTATTTTTTTTTTAAAAAGAACGATAGCATGTATTGCTTCAGTCTCCATTTAAACTCTAGTCTTTCTAGATCTTTCTCTGAATGTAGATATCTCCTTTCATCCTGAGACTTGCAGAATTGTCTTATAGCTGTGCACTGCTAAGAAGAGTCCATTTGGGGTATTCTTGACAAAGATTCTGAAGTGGTTTTCCATTTCCTTCTCTATCACATTTTTACAGATGAGGAAAGTGAGGCAAACAGGATTAAGTGACTTGCCCAGGGTCACATATCTGTTAAGTGTCTGAGGTCAAATTTGAACACAGGTCTTCCTGACTCCAGGTCTGGCACATGATAGGCTCTTAATGTATGTTAGCTGATTGACTGAGGTTCCATGCAGAAATACAGGGTATATCCCAATTAGGGAGCATGAGTAGATGATGAGCCACCAAAGACAACTGAGGAGTGATCAGATAGGTAAGAGGAGAATCAAAAGGATATACTATTTAGGAGATGAAGGTAGCTGGCACTGTCAGGTGCTGCAGAGTGATCTAGAAAATTGAAAACTGAAAAAAGACCACCAGATTTGGTCACAAAGAAATGAGTGGTAACTTTGGAGAGAGCAGTTTCAGTTGAGTGGTAAGACCAGAAGTCAGACTGCAAAAGGCTGAGAAAGGAATGAGAGGAGAAGAGGTTAGGTACATAATATAGACAAGGTTTTTTTTTTTTCCCTATAAGAATTTGGTTATGAGGGGGCAGCTAGGTGGTGTGGTGAATAGAGCACCCACCCTGGAGGCAGGATGACCTGAGTTCAAATCCAACCTCAGACACTTGATATACTTACTAGCTGTGTGACCTTGAGCAAGTCACTTTCCCAATTGCCTTGCCTTCCCCCCCTCCAAAAAAAAAACACTTAAAAAAAAGAATTTAACTATGAAAGGGAGGAGACATGAGATAATAAACTCAAAGGGATGAAAGTATCTAGTGAGAGTTTTTAAGAATGAGGGTGACTTGAATGTGTTAGTAAACAGTAGGGAAAGAACCAATAAAAAGGGAGAGATTAAGGATTGGAGAGAGGGGAGAGGATTGTGGGGGGAAATTTGCTGGAAAAGATAGGAGAGGATTGGATCAGGGTATGTGTAGAGGGATTGGCCCCGGTAAGGGCAAGGGCCACCTCTTCATCAGACTAGAGGAAAGGAGGAGAGAATGGAGGGTGATGTCAAGGGATTCATAAAGGAGGAAGACAGAGCTCACAGCAAAAAGTCACCTACGTTTCTCTGAATTCCTTATATTCTTCATTCCTTCTTAATCAATAATATGCTGTTGCATTCATATATCACAGGTTTTATTTTTAACTGTTCCATAGTCAGTGGGCATCCACTTTGTTTTCGGTTCCTTACCACCACCAAGAGTGGTGTTTTGAATATTTTGGCATATATTGAACCTTTGTTTCTGTCTTCAACTTCCTTGACAATCCTTTTGTTACAAATGAGGTCTAGAGAGGGAAAGTAAGTTGTCCAAGGTCACCCAGAGACATGGCATCAATGAAGTTTGAACCCAGATCATCTGCTTCAACTGCTATTCCATGCAAAAATCCTCTCTAAAGTATCTCAGTCAGGTGATCATCCAGCCTTTGCTTACTCATTTTCAGGAATGAGGTCTGATCATTAAGAACTCCTTGATGTCGAGCTAAAATCTCCTTTCCTATTGCTTCCACAAGATGTTGGAAGGGGACAGGCTCTAGGGAAAGATGATGAGTTCGTTTCTGGACATGTTGAGTATGAGGTGACAGTAGAACTTTTGGTTGGAACTGTCTATCAAACAGCTAAAATTATATTCTAGAATTTAGAAAAGAGGTCAAAATTAGAGAGATTTGGGATTGTAAAATCATAGATTTAGAGCCGGAAGGAACTTTAAAAGTCATATGTTCAATCCTCTCATTTTATAGATAAATTTAGTCTGAAGCCACCTTGAACTTAGTTCTAGTGAGCCAGTTGTTAAATTATCAATGTGAACATTATACTATGAAAATCTGCAAAGGAAAGAAATCAGGGCTTGATTGATTGTTTTGTTGATTGTCTAGACTTAAGAAAGTGATAGAGAAAATTTTAATAATGCAGTTTAAACTTAAAAGTATGTGGTGGGCATATATATATGTACATGTGTACATGATGTAATAAACACATATATGTTTGTGTACGTATGTATATGAGTTGGGGAGAGTGAGTGAGCAAGACAGACAGAGAAGGAGAAAGAAAGAGAGGGAGGGATGGAGAGAGAGAGAGAAGGATGGAGAGAAAGAGAGAGAAGGAATGAGACAGAGACAGAGAATGAGAAAGAGGGAGAGACAGAGAGAAAGAGAGAGAGAGAGAAAGAGAGAGAAAAGAGAGAGAGAGAAAAGAGAGAGAGAGAGAGAGAGAGAGAGAGAGAGGAACAGAGAGAGAGACAGAGGGATTAAACATTTCCCAGCATAACCCAGGATAAATTGTTCTTATGGAAGTGAAATTTGAAGCCATGGATGTGATCACCAATGGAAAGGGTGTAAAGGGAGAAGAGCAGATGACCAGGAAAGGAATTTAAAGGAACAGCATAGGTTCTAAGACTGACAGTTGAATACCTGTCTGTTCCCATTATTTTCTGACCAGAGTAAGGGTCAGTATTAATAGCTACCACTAGGGGGGCAATGAAACCCCAGTGGGCTCAATTGCTGGCTTCCTGCGTGCCATCTGTAGAAGGGGATGCAGCCAACTGGCAGTACCTACTAGGCAGAAATGAGGTGGCTCTGCCTGGAGACTGGGCTAACTTCCCCTTTATCTCAGACCTCGCCCTGCCTCCAGCTGAGGACAACAAAAGAGCTAAAATCATTCCCTGTAAAGAAAGCGGAGAAACATTGATGGAACAGGAAACTATTTAGTTTCTTCAAAGCTGAGCTTGCTAGGAGAGGACTGGGGAAAACAGAGAAAATGGGGCAAGATTTGGGCACTGGCTCTGCTGCTCTCATCAATGACACCTTGCCCAAGACCAGACCCAGGCTGGAGCAGGCAGGGAGTAGAGGTTAGAGATGGAGGTAAAATGGGTCAAGGGCAGGCCTCATTATCCTAGAGACTAGTAGGAAAGAAGTGGGATGTGGTAGGAAGAGTACTGAATGAGGAGTCAGAGGCTAAAAGTTCTAGACCTGGTTTTACCTGGTCTCAGTATGACCTTGTACAAGTTACTTCCTGTCTCTAGGCATTAGATGACCTCCAAGATTCCTTGTAACTATGGCATTTTGTGTTCTATGTTCCCAGGCCCCTTCCAGATCTGATGTTCTCTGATTCTAATGCAAGAGACACCTTTATGTCTAGATGAAATGTGTGTATGTGTTTGTGTGTGTGTGTGTGTGTGTGTGTATGTGTATAGATGAAAAGGAATGAGAGAGGGTATGGATTTTCTCTGATTGTGAAGGGCATGGGTATGGATTGGCACAGAGAGGGGTGAGGAAAGCTAAGGAGACTGGAGACAACATGGTGGTGAAATATTAGAAACTGAACTCGGAGTTATGGCCCTGAGTTTGAATCCCAGCTCTGCCATGTCATATCTGTATGACATCAGGAAAGTCATTTCACCTCTGTGAGCATCAGTTTCCTAATTTTTAAAATGAGAACATTGAACCAGATGACCTCTGAGGTCCCTTCTAGCTTTAGATCAATGCCTCTCTGCCTGTCCTATGTCATCTCAAGTCAGTGGCCAGCCTGTCTTGAGTTCTTTCAGGGAGTGGGCCCGAGAGTACACACACAGAGCCTAGCAGAGACATAACTTTTCTTCAGGGCTGGTATGGGAAGGATTTGAGATTCATCCCTCTCTCTCATTGACCCTTAGAATTACAGACACTGTTTATGACATTGCCACAACCTGTGCGTAGGACTGTGACTAAGAAATACTCCAGTGAACATTATCCCCATTGGGTGTACAGATGCTTCTTTTAGGAACTTTGGGTTAGAGGGAACAGAAGAAGAAAAGATGATGTACGCTAAAAGAACAATGAGTTAGGTATCAGAGAACCGTGGTTCAAATCCCAGCAAAACCACCTGTGTGACCTTCAGCAAGTTGTTTGACCTCTCTGTGTTTCTGTTTCCTTGTCTAAAGTCCTTCCCAGATCTAAGTCTATGACTGTATGATCTGTGCCCTAGTTCTTGTCTTTTGGGAATTTACGGGGTAGTTCACGGGTCAGTGATCTCAACAGAACACATAGCCATCAATATGGAGAAACATAGTTTGATAGCTGTTGAAAACATATTGATTCCAAATAGATACAGAGAAGAAGATGGGCACAAATGGAAATAGAGAATCATAGAATTCCAGCTGTAAAAGGAGCCTCAGAAATCTAACCCTTACCCAAAGTCCTTTTGTAGCATATTAGATGGGCAAGGGCTGGCTGGTTTGGGGGATTTCTCTTTTGGGGGCTTAGCGCAGTGCCTAGTAAATAGTCAGCTTTAATAAATGCTTATTGATTGATTGATTATGGACTGCCTTCCACCCCCATGCATTTTGAATCTGGATCAACTTGTGCTTCTAGAGCAAGTCTAAATTTTTCTTCAACACAGCAGTCCTTCAGATACATGAAGACAGTGATCATGTTTCTTCTCTAGACTAAACATGTTTCTTCAAATGATGGAATGATTTGATTTTGAGTTTCATTAGGTTGGGTTAAAATGTCCCAAGAGGCAAAGTGAAATATAATATTAATAATAATAATTCATATTTATATAATGCTTATAAGGTTGAGAGAAGATGTGTGTGTATATATGTGTGTGTATGTATGTGTGCATATATTTTTACATATATATGTATCTATTTAGATAGAGTGATGCACATGTGGAATCAACCTTCCAGTTAACAAGAGGGCCATCCTTCCCTGGGCTACCAAGGAGAGGGCTTTTCAAAGGATTAATGATCAGTTCTATAGAGAGTTCACATGGTAGAGTGGATTGAGTTTTGGACTTGAGGTCAGGAAAACCCGGGTTCCAGTCCTGCCTCTGATACTTACTGGATTTTGTGACCCTGATTATATCAACTACTTTGTTTGAGCCTCAGTTTCCTTGACCTGTAAGATGGAGGTGATGATAGCATCTGTATCAGCAATGCAGTATTCACAATGCCTACAGTAACTATAAATATGCTGATATAGTTATTAATCACAAAATGGAACAGGCTCTCTACATAAGAAATATAGATAGTGCATTCATTTAAATACCAG
>JAQQSU010000259.1:0-32375 GCA_028627135.1 Pseudochirops cupreus
GGAGGGAGGACACACTGGGATGGCTGTTTTGGGGTGGTGGGCGGGGGAAAGATGGGGAGAAAATATGTAACTCAAAATCTTGTGGAAATGAGTGATGCAAACTATAATAAAATTTTAAAAAAAAGGAACAGAAAGAAAACAAATAACTGCTTTGGTTTCTCTTTTTTTTCATTTTTGTATATTTTGGTGCAGAGATCTTGGTAAATAACAGTGAATATGCACAAAATTCAAAGAGGAGTTTTTTTCAGGTAGTAATTTTGTATTTTCAAATAACCAGTATAATGGAATTTATAACCATTAATGTCTGTCAGTGATTGGTAGTCATTTTCTTTTGAGTTACATGTCATTGATTGTACTGTATAGCTAAAAGCAAGAATAGAGATTTCACAATGAGAATGACAATAGAGCTGGAAGGCTGGACAAGGTACAGAGAGCAGCATTTGATAGAGGAGTTTTCAATGGTCTTCCTCAAAGAAAGGCAAAGAAGGAAGGAAGGGAGGAAAAAGGTAAGAAGAAAGGAGGGAAGGAGAGAGGAAGAAAGTAAAGAAAGGAGAGAAGGACACGAAGGTTAAGGAAGACAAAAAGAGAAGGAAGAAGAGAGGAGAGAAAGAGAAGGGAGAGAGGGGAACAAAAAAGAAAGGAGGGAAGGAGACAGAAAAAAGAGAGTGAGACAGAGAAAGGAAGGAAGGAGGGAAGAGAAGAAAGAAGAAAGGAAGGAAGGAAGAAAAGCTTCTTCTATAACATAAAAAGAAACTTTGAATATGGATATTCTTGTAGTTATGTTCTGTGCCTGTGAGTCATGGAACAATAATCTTCGAAGAACTGATAGGCATAAAGAGGTTGCAATACATAACAGATGGAAAATTATTTAGGAAAGACAGTATGAACAATATCATCAGGAATATGCATGACCTAAAAGAAGATGGGCCTTCCAGGCAAAAAACCTTAGATTATACAGACTACATGCTGCTTTGCCATTCATAATACATCAAGAGAACATGATAAAAACTTTAAAACAATTGAGTAGATACTTTGGAGTGGTCTTATGGGAACCATGGACATGGACATTACCAGATTGGGTGGGTTGGATTCATTGTGATGTACATCTTGAAAGTGAGTACTCATACCAATGAGATCATAGATCCACTGGCATTTTGAAATGAACTCATTTCATCTTGAATTACATCTCTGTAGCCAAGTCACTTTGGTCTGGTAATCTTTCTCTTCTCTCTCTCTCTTTCTCTCTCTCTCTCTCTCTCTCTCTCTCTCTGTCTCTCTCTCTTTCTCTCTTTCTCTCTCTCTCTCTCTTTCTCTCTCTCTGTCTCTGTCTCTCTCTTTCTGTGTACATCTCTGTCTCTCTATCTGTCTCTGTCTCTTTCTGTCTCTGTCTCTCTTTGCCTCTGTCTCTTTCTGTCTCTCTGTCTCTGTCTCAGTCTGTCTGTCTATCTGTCTGTCTGGCTCCCTTTGTCTTTCTGTCTCTCTTTGTCTTTCTGTCTCTGTCTCTGTCTCTCACTGTCTTTGTCTTTGTCTCTCCCTCCCCACCTCCAATCAGCAAAAATCCACCCTCTCTCCCTCCCACCCTCAATTAAGGATGAAAGGGGAAAAAAAAAACTTCTATAAACCTATACAGTCAGGAAAAGCTACATTAGTCATATCTACAAGAAATATATCTCATTTCTGCACTCTGTGATTTTCAGCTCTCCAACAGGAAGTGGATAATACATTTTACCATTAGTCTTCTGAAAACATGGTTGGTAATTACACTAATCAAAATTTCTAGATCTTTCAAAGCTGTTTTTATCTACAATATTGTCACACTGCATTTTCTTTTCTTCTATTTCTGGTTGCTGCATTCAGCAACATTTCATACAAATATTCTCAGCTTTTTTTTTCTTTTTTTTTTCACCCTGAAATCATCCTTTTCATTATTTCTTAGAACACTAAAGGATTCCATCATGTTTCTATGCCACAACATTTATATGCCATAGCATTTTCCAACTGATGTACACAAGTATATATTCCAAATCTTTACCCCTCCAAAAAGAGGTCTTTTTCTGCAGCTTTAGAGTGTTTTAATTAGGCCTAACCTCTCATTTAATTAACTTTATCTTTAATTCTTTCTTTCCTTTCTTCCTTTTCCCACCTATTTCCCTGTATAGTAAAATCTATTTCTGTGCCAATAACATGTGTGTATTCATCCCTATTTTAACCCATTCAGGTAACTGAAGTCCAAAATTTTTCTGCTCCCTCTTCTCTTCTGCTGTGCCTACATAGACTTTTACTTGTGCACTGCAACTGTGCAAGAAAATTTTGCCTAACCTTTTCTTCCTTTCCCACCACCCACAGGATACTGTTCTTCTCACTTTCCATTCTTCTTTGAAGATTATTGAAATATAACCGAGTTACTCTCAACCTCTTTAATTAGATGATCACTGGTTGGGTAGGGTTTATTTTCTTTGGTGATTTTCCCATATTCGAATATAAGCATTTTATACTTGCTTAGACTTTATTGTTGCCTATTCAGTTTTCCTTTTTTTTAACCTTTCTCAACTTTATTGTTTTACCTTCAAAGTTTTTATTTAGTTAATGTCTTTTTATCAGGAATATTTAAATCTTTTTTTAGATTCATTTCCAACCCCACTTCAGAAGATGAGTATATTATATTTTGCTAGATAAATTCTGGGCTACAATCCTATATCCTTTGCCTTCTGTAATGTTATATGCCAAGCTTTCCACTCCTTTTGAGTAGTGCCTGCCGAATTCTGTGTGATCCTGACTTTGACTCATTGATACTTATTCCTTTTCAGAGGGTTGCATTATTTTTAATATATATTTAATCATTTATATTCCCCGTTACATGTAAAAACAATTTTTAACATTCTTTTTAAAACTTTAATTTCCAAATTCTTTCCCTTCCTCCCTCCACACCCTCACCCCTCATTGAGAAGGCAAGAAGTTTGATACAGATTAACATGTGTTGTCATTGCATTTTTTCCCCCTTGAACCTAGAAGCTCTGCATTTTGTTTAGGATATTCCTGGGCATTTTTATTTTGGGCTTTCCTTCAGGAGGTGATTGGGAGATTCTGTTTACATTTTTCCCTCTGGTTCTAAGAGAACTAAATAGTTTTCTTTTCAGATAATTTTAAATATGACATCGAGATTTTGGTTACGGCTTTCAAGTAGTCAAATGTTTCTTTTTTTTCTCTGTTTTATTCCATTTCCAAGTGAGTTGTATTTGCTAAAAGCCTTAAATTTTATCTTTTTTTCTTTTTCCCATTCCTTTAACTTTGTTTTAATATTCTTATCGTGTCATGAAACCATTTATTTCTATTTTGTTCATTCTAGTTTTTAGAGAGGGTTATGGGAATCTGAAGATCTTCCCTGCCCCTAGTCCCTTTGATAGGCTTAAGTGGCTTTGAGAACCTTCCCAGATTTGAAAGTATACTCTGCCCTCTAACAGGTTGAATGTGGTCATGAGGAGCCTGTGGCAGGAGGCTTGTTTTTTGGGAATGCCCACGCCTTGTTGCTCTGTGATTGGCAGTGGGTCAAGAGGGCTGTGATATTCTCCAATTCCAGGAGAACGCAATATATACACCCTGATGTGAGGTTTTGCTTTGGGGCTCCCTTTGGAAAGAGTTGTATGATTTGGCCAGATGAGACTCTGGGAAGCCGTTAAGCTCCCTGGCTTTGAAAAACCCAGATGTTGGTGCTTCCCTCTCTGGTAACTGAATAGGTATGGATGTAATGGTCAGATGGTTGGAAGCCCATCTGCTGATCTGTTTCTTTGTCTTCTTGTAACTTGTGCTTGTTAACTTGTGTTTGTATTCTCTGAAGTTCAGGTTGCTGACTTTTTCCCCTGAACTAGGTAAGTGATATAAGTTTGATTGATTAAAGTAAGATCGTTGACCCATTTTGAGTTGCTTTCCTTTAGAAAAGCAGATCTAAGAACCTGTGCCAGCAGCCATCCTGAGTATGCTAAGGTGCTTGCTGATACAGGGAGTTTGTTCCTGGGGTAAGATTTTATATCTCTTGTGCTAAGCAGTTAATTCACTGTCTAGTACTTTCTTTCAAAGCTCTCATTTAATTTCCATTTAGAAAATCTAGTGCTCTCTTTTCATTTTTTTTTTTTTCATTTATTAAGAAAAATTATAACTATCACTTCAATTCTTCCAAGAACTCCAGTGAATTTGTCCAGGCTTTATTTTTCTTCGATGCTTTGCTTATAGATTTTTGGAGTCATTATCTTTTTATTGGTTTGTGTCTTCATAATTCCTATTTTCATAATGACTTTTTATGTTGTTGTTTATTTTTTCTTTGTTGATTCTCCCAGTATACATTCTGAGCTCAGACATTATGGAAGAATTGAACTCTACATAATTATGGAGGAAGGATTGAGCTTGTCCTGCTACTAATTTCTTGGAGTTATTAAGTGTTGTGTTTTTATTCCATTCTCTCAAGGATCACTCATGCTGGGGACTTGCAAGCTGTCATAAATTGAAACCAAGACTTTATTTTGCTCCCAGTAACAGAATATACTATATCAATGCTTGTTGCTTCTGAACTTCCTCCTTGCCAATTATAAAGCCCAAGATCCACTCCTTACCCTGGCATGCCATTCCTGGAAGCAAATTACTTCCCTAGTCTGACTTGAATCTGCAACTTGCAACTGAGTAGTGGGCAACCGAATTTTAAGTTGGCACAATGCATGCACCCTCTATAGGGTGCCACGGTATGGATTTGGGAACTTTTCTTCTCCAGGTACACAAAGTTTCCCTCCAATCAGATCCTTTTTTTTAGCATCCACAAACTTTTCTAGAAATTTCCTTATGCTGATATTGACTGGAAAAGTAACTTGAAAGGCCTTTTTTCTTAAATTTTCCCACCAGGATTTAGTTTGGTGCATTTTCTAGTTCTGATTGGAGGAATTGGAATATTAAAGGACTAGAAGTCACTGTACACTCACACATTTTGGCTCTGGCTTTGTGATTCTTTTTTTCTCTGAATTAACCCCAAACCTAAGTCTCTTAAACATTCTGGGCCTTTGTAATGGCAAGCAAAGAAATACTTAGCACTTTGTTTCAGGCCAAGTGTCTTTGAACTTTGCCTGTAATTATATCAAGTCTTTGTTAAGAAACAGAACCTGTAAAGCCCACAGTGGGAAGGACTTGCCAAAGATCAGAACAGGAAGGTTATAAGAGGTGGGCAGAACAGGGAGGAGCTGAAGACCATATAAAAACAGGAGCACAAGCTGGGATTGAGCAGAACTGGGAGGAAGCATGGCTATGGCAAAAGCACTTTGTCTGCCTGTGTTGATATTACTTTGTCAGACCTGCCTGCTGATAGATGATGTTGCTGCTGTTACAGAAACCCTGGGACCTTACTGCTGGTTCAGAATCCCTGAAAGAGGATTTTCTTGTTGTCTCTTTTCAGAAGTCCTAGAGGAGGGTTTTACTGATGTTTTTAGAGGTCCTGGGACTTAACTGATGATTTGTGTTGATTTCTCAGATCCTATTTGTGCATCTGTGTTGATTTCACAGGCAGAAAGTGAATTGATGATGTTGCCAGCAATGTGGATGGATGTTGTTGTGGTTCTCTTAAGCTTTCTCTTCCTAGGAACAGAAACTTTGAAGGACTTGAGGTGTACTAGTCCCTGTGAGCTTCAATATAGAATGGGAACTGAATGAGGAGGTGAGAGCTGCCTACCTGTGAATCTAGATGACAGCTGGGTGAATTCAGGAAAGAACTGGGAACATGAAAGAGGAACCATGGAATTTGGGAGCCATCCTGGAGCCAAGATGAAGGGACCTTTCCTTGGGTGCATAGTACTCACTGACAAGATCATGATTTACTATGAGTTAGGGGTGGGAGAACTTTGTACTTTGTACTTGTACCCCTTAAGGATGATTGAGTAAGGATGATTAGAAGCTAGTATCCAATCAAGAAGAAAGAAGACTTTCTGACTGAGAGATTAAGACAATGGGACCTAGGGGTGGGAGACCTTTGTACTTTCTTTCTAAATGACACCTTTTTTTTTAACTATCTGGTCACTTTAGTGATAAGTTGTTATATCATTGTAAATGTGGTATTTTGGTTTCTGTGAATGTTTTGCTTTAGTTTACTGCTGAATAAGTAGAAAGTTCACTATACTATGTGATCAGAACCTTAAAGCTATTCGCTGCAACAGTCATCTGGAAAGCTGTTTGTACTTGTCTTTACAGCCTCACTTTCCTCTTTTGTTAAATGAAAGGCTTAAAATTTATATCTATGATACCTTTTACCTCCAATTCTATAATCTTGTGAGCTTATTCAAATCCTACAAGGTGTTAGAAATGGTTCTTGGTCTGAAATATTGACATTTCATTTCTAGGAGCTTACAATTCATTTGGGGGATAGGGAAAGTGCATAAATTTATGTTGTGCAAGGAAGTGTGAGATAAGTATAAATGACAGATAAAGGGAGGCAAGATATAAGAATACATTTAAAGATGTAGAGATAATTTTCATCCATGTTATGGTGCAAGAAGAGTTGAGAGAGTAGTCAAGACTTCATCTGATTTGGACCTTGAAGGAAGAAACATCTCTTCCCAAACCAAAATAAACCTATATTTATATAAAATATTATAAAAACAACTTTACATATTTTCTTATTTGTTCCTCACAAGAAATAACTGGGATAGTCTCTAAGAGTTTTTTTATTCCTCTTTTAGAGAAAAGAAAACTCAATTCTAATGAGCGTTTTTACCAAATTCTGTGAAGTAATGAGAGATGGAGATGGAATTCAAACCTATTTCTTTGTTTCTGAGTTTAGAGTTTTTTCAACTATTGCCTTTCTTATCAGTTTCTTCTTGGAAATAATTTGATTTTAATTTTTTAGAAAAAATCACTTGGTTATTTTTATCATAACATTTCTATTCATAGAAATCTTCCTGGTCACATTTACCTTACTAATCTATGGGAAATTCATTGTTCAGGTGTCAATGCCTAACAAGGTATCATATAGATGATGTGACTCATTCAACAGAAGGGACCTGAAGGTTAGCACAACACATATGGTAACAATTCCAGTTTTCTGCTCAATATGCCCTGGGTACCTGTGACAGTGGCAACAATGAGTGGATGGTATTCTCACCCTCTTCAATGGGCTGAGAGTAACATGGTAGAAACTTAAAAATGGTTTCCTAAAGGTTGATTCTCTCAGACTGGCACGAACTCCAAATACTTCCCAGTGATAGAAACAAGACCAAAAAAAAAAAGTCTCTTGGAAGTTGCTCAGCAACTGCTCACAGTCAAATAGAAATACTGGCAAGTTGTGCTATAGCCTGCCAGGGAAACAAAAAATGCAAATGTGAATGATGCCATGGGAGAGGAAATATGGAGTAATATGCATGGAAATATTCATTAAAGCTAAACTTTAAACAAGACAGGATCTAATTGGAGTGTTTCTAATCAATTTTCTCTGTTAAAATATGCCTTTTTGGTGACTTTGGAAGAAAACATGTCTGGTTAACATTCAGAGTAGAAGTAGAGCGCTTAGAGGGATATAAGAGATCCTCTAGGTCAAAGATTTCTAATGTTTTTTGGCCCCTTTTGGCAATCCCCTGAAGTATATATACGCCTTCTCAGAATAATTAATTTAATAAAGAAAATAAAATACTTAGGATTACAGTGGAAACCAATTACATTGAAATAGGCTTATCATGTTGCCCATCCAAATTTTTGAAACATCTGAAATCTTTCTATGTGAACTTCAGGTTAAGGAACCCTGATTTTGGTGATCTCTCATCTTTCAGATGAGGAAACTAAAGTCCAGAAAGGAAGAGTTACTGACTTACTTGATCTGCCCAAGGCGATATACTACTATGCTTGCCTACTATGCTTGTGTCAGGGCTGTGTTGGTAAATATTTAACAATGAACACTTGCGGTGGAAGGGTGTTGTACACATGTCAAACTTTTCATTTTAATCTGTATTATTAACATTTTCTTCATCACTTTTCTTAAGTTTAGACAAAAAAAGCAATAAATCCATTTGTAGTGTTAGCCAATTCCAAGATAAAATGTTCACATTGAAAATTTTAAAATGCGTTAAAAAACACCTGTATAAACTTACTCTAGCATAGTCCCTGGCTATGCCTAGTCTAATTCTCCTCATTTTACAGGTGAGGGAAGTGAAGCTTAGTCAGGGAATTCACTTTTCTCAAGGTCAGAATTTAAAATTAGCAGAACCAGTGTTCAAATTCACCTTTTCTGATGCTAAAATCCAGGCTACCTCTGCTCCCCCACTTGTGCCTCCCTTTCCCTGATGTGCACTTCCCTATTGTTATAGGGCACTACATACTCTCCCAGATTTCTCTGCATTAAGGAAAACAAAATAAGTCAAGGTAAAAGATTGTAGTAATGGGCAGCAAGGGCTCTGGGGATGGCAGCTCCTATAGGAGCAATGGAAAAATATGGCGACATCTATTGAAAGGTATTACTTATCCCTCACATGCATGTAATCATTTGCCAAGTGCAATCACTTCAGTCTTCTCATCCTTCACCTCTATCCTCTCCATTTACTTAGGACATTGGTAATAGAGAACCACAAATAATTTTTAAATAAGGAAGTAATGTTTCTCTCTCAGAAAATGGTGCTAACATCAGTGTCTCCTTCTAGTACATCTACTTTACAGTTTCCAGCATAATCTTCCTAGGACACATGCCTGACCATTTTATTTGACAAGATATTCAATCAGTCAATCAAAAAGTAATATTTTTCATTTCTTTTGTCAAATTGTGGCATAGATTCCCAGAGCTTTCTTTTTTACTATACCAAGTGTCTTCCAAGTGTTTTTCTCTTCCACGTCTTGCCGAGAGTCATTGATATTAGCACCATTCTCTGGGAGAGAAAGATGTCACTTTCTTGTTAAAAACTTATTTGTGACTCCCTATTACTAATAAAATAATATATAAACTCTATAGACTAAAATTTAAGATTTGCTAAGTCTGACTTCAAATCATTTTCCTTCCATCCTGATCACCTAATTAAAAACTGCATTTCAGTCAAACCAGTTATTTAACTGTTCTTCTATCCTGTTCAGCCTTGTGCCATATCTATCTATTTTCTTAGGTGCCTCTCCTCTCAATGACTGGAACATTTTCCATCAGCTACAAGGCTTTTGGACTTCATGTACTTCTCCATCATGCTTTTATGTCCCAGGAAACTCATCATTGGAAAATTTCACTGTCCTGTAAGAACAAATCGACCTTGTCACTCACATCTCATCAGTAACTTCTTCCACTCTGACTGCATTTAGCACTGTATACACTTTATTTGATTTATTTAGTAAGCCTTAATCAATGTCTTCTCATGTAAATGTCAAATGTTTCCATTTTTGATAATTACTAGATGATTGGTAGAACATATAGATGTTTCAAATAAATTTAATCTACATTTTGTCAAAATATTTGACAAAGTCCCTTTCACGATTCTTTTGGTATAAACAGAAAAATATGGCAGAGATTCAGTGAGGAGGATTTAGAATTAGTTGATGGTTATATAGATCCAAAGAGCAGCCATTAGTCATTCAATGAAAACTTATAACAAAGTTTATAGTGGAAATACCACAGCCCCTGTCTTTGGCTTTATTCTTTTAAATGATATTTTATTAATTACTTGAATAAAGGTATTGGTAGCACACTTATCAGATTTTCAGATAGCTTAAAATTGGAACATATGGCTAATGCATTTTGTGACGGAATAAAGATCAAAATAAAATCTAAACAAATAAGGACAGTGACCTGACTCTAAAACATGAAATTTAATGTGGAGACACCTAAAGTGTGAATATAAAAGGTGAACTCAGTTTCAAGGAACAGGTTCTTCCTATTGCTGTTTTCTATACATTTTCCCCCTTTAAAGACTATGTCAAACTAATTGATGGAGTGAATTATGTGGTATTTAGACTTGCAGTCAGTGAGGTCCCTTACAAATTTAAAATTCTTTGATTCTGTGATGTTTTAGTTTTAGATTCAAAACTTATTGTATGTTGATTGGGTGTTCACATTAAGATCATCCTTAATGTTATAAACTCCCAGAAGTTAAGATGAGCACCTGAAGGCCTGGCAGAGTGGCCCAGATTAGAAATGGAGTAGGGCAAAATTCTCATGCTTATCAGACTGGAATTAGTACCCGAATAGTGCCTGTACTTCTAGTTCAGAGGAGAGAGAAACACCCAAACTTAAATTAAAAAATTCCAAGCTCCTTATAAATCAATCATGTGAGGTACAGGCAAAAAGCAAACAATCGAAAGGAAAAAAAGCAATGCAACATTTGCTTACATGAAGTGAGGCATTGTATCTAGGACTAGGGAAGTGATAGTCTTGCTTCATGATGCTATCAAGAATTTCCACTGGAAATGCCATATTACAGTTCACATAAAGATTTCTACAAAAAAGGTGAACACACTCTCCACTCTCATGCAAGGCCTCAGGCTAATAAGTACATTGTATAAAGGTTTTTTAAATCTGACTAAAAATACAGAGAAGATAGAAATTACATCTGAGCCTATGAATAGCCAAAACAACTCTTCCTTTTCCAGGCCTTTCTTTAACTCCCTCATAGAGGGAGTAGTAATTTTCCAGAGTTATAATACTTATATTAACAGCCTAATAGGCTTCTCTGCCCATAAAAGGGAAGAAATATTCAATTATTAGAATTAGCAAATAAATGAACTAATAAGGGAATGACAAAGCTTATTAAGTGATTACTATGTGTCAGGAATTGTGCTACATCCCAGGGATATAAACCATAGCAAGTAAAATATTTTCAACTCTCAAAGACCTGAATTTTTTTTAAATGAATAAAAAAGCATTTATTATGTTCTTATTTTATGCCATGTAGTTTTTACTGAAAATTAAATCTTTCCCCTTCATACCTATATAATCAAACTAATTTATATCACTGTTGAAGAGCAAGGCTCTGTTCTACTCTTCCATATCATAACTGCTTCTTTGTGCTCTGCTCTTCCTTTGTGAACCTCTGCTCCTAAATCCTGCAAATCTTCAGTTTAATCAAAAATCTTGAGGTCATTCAAGAACTCTTCCACCAAAAGGTCATATCCAGAAATTATTTCACTTGTCTGGGAATTCCTTTGGCAATTCCCTGCTTCTTCTGTTCATTGTTGTCTCTGCAACCAAGTGATTACCTTCTTTTCTGGAACCATCTGATTTCCTGATGAATAAGATTCACCGGAGAAGCCAGAGAACAATATAATTCTCATTCCAAAAAACAAGGGTTGGAGTAAGTTCAACCAATTTTTCTCTGATGTTCTATATTTGTTTGTTTTTTTTTCAGCTCTCTGTAAAAGAGCAGCTCTAATATTATAGACCAAGTAGATGACTATCTAGCTATGATCAATTCAATAATCTTGAATATGATATCAATGGGTAAAGGAACACCAAGGGCAAGTTTATAAATTTTTAGGGCTATTATCAATGAAAAACAATACCCTCATCTTTGGTAACCCTGTTAACAAGAAGTTACCCTTAACAAGGCGTTAACCTTGTGAAAAAAATAATCTCGCAGAGTACTCATCATCTGTTATTGCTTCTGGGAGGAAAATATGTTCTGTGGTGTAACTGGACCCTATACTGTCATTTGAGAGATCCCTGTCAGCTTTACCATGGGAGTTTTTTCAGAAAGAACTGGAGATGCAGAGAAAGAAAGCATGGTAATGATGACTCTTTAATATAAGATGAATGTCCAGCAATAAGTGGCTGCTAATATTTGTGAGTTATTCATAATTCAAGTGTTCCTGACTAAGCACTTGCATATATACAGGTTATGATTATTTTTCAAAGGATTTGTCAAAATATGGAATATTTAGGAAAATGCAGCAGGATTGAAAATTTGAGACTATTTCCAACTTTAAATGAACAGAAGAGTGAAAGAATCAAAGAAATAAATTTTATTGAGGCAAAGAGAGATGCATACTTTTCTGTTTGTTTTTGTTTTGTTTTGTTTTGTTTTGTTTTATATTTGCAGACCATGAGATCTATGGAGCAGACTTTAAAATTTTAGATAAGTAAGATGTCCAAATTTTTGTGTTTTTATACATTTTCTTATTATTAAGTACTCACACCTCAATTAAGTGACTTTTCTAACTTCACAGGGAAAATAAATGGAAGAAATATTTGAATCTGGGTCTTCTGAATAACAATAATAATAAAAGATCCAAGAGTCTCCTGACAAGAAGTGGTTTGAATTAGACAGTTCTCAAGTAGATCATAAAGTTGTAAAAATTTGCTCAAAATCTAATCAATTCATCTAGCAAAATCTAAACCATTATGCTAGGCTAAGGGTGAGGAATGGAAAATAAAAACTGAATAATAATTGACAATAGGGCAGAGGAGAGTGTTACTGGATGCACCTGGGAAAAGGAGGCAACAATTCTGCTTTTAAGGTAGTTTACAAGCACCGTGTTACAGCAGTCTTGTGGAAAATTTAAAAAGAAAAGTTGTATCACTATCTCATTATGAAGACTTCAAAAACGACTTAGAACAAATGAAATTATTTGCTGAAGTTGTTGAATTCTGTCCTTTCCTCATTCTACCTCAAATCATATTAAATAAGTGGTCGCTGAGTCTGCTTGCTTTTAAGTAAATCACTTCATACAAAAGCAATTTTACCATAATATTTTTTTGTCTACAAGTAGATTCATTACTTTAGTATAATGTACTCATTTTGAGATTTCCCTTGTTCCCTTTAATATATTATTATCCTATTTAATTGTATCCCTTGTCTAATGTGACCTTCTTTCTTGCAGACATTTTGTTGAGGTGAAGACCCTTTGCTCAAGGTTAACAAATAGTTAACTTATTATTAAATAACATTTTTCCATTCAATAAATTAATGCCAACATCTAATGCATCTATTTCATTTTCTTGCTAAAAACAGAGTAATTCTTTTGATTATTGCTGATTCTAGCTATTTAGCTACAGCATAAATCAATGACCATTGAGACGATCAATATAAATTATTTGGATGGAAATTCCTTAGTGAGCATATTTGGTCATGTGCAATGGAATGTTCTAAAGCACTTGAAATTAGCATATGAGGTTTGAAGTAAGATCTGTTCCACAGCCATTTAATCATATCTGATTCTTCATGACCCCATGGAACATAGCAGTCAGGTCCTATCCTCCACTATCTCCCAAAGTCTGTCCAAGATCATGTTCATTGCTTCCATGACATTATCGATGCATCTCATCTTCTGTTGTCCCCTTTTTCTTTTTGCACAAAATATTTATAAATATTAAGGTCTTTTCCAATGAGTACTGTCTTCTCCTTATGTGGCCAAAGTATTTAAGTTTTACCCCAAAATGTGTCATTCCAATGAATAGTCTGCTTTTTTTTTGAGTATTGATTGATTTGGTCTCTCAAAAGTCTTCTCTAGCACCACACTTTGAAAGCGTTAATTCTGTGGTGCTCTGTTTTCCTTATAGTCCAACTCTCACAGACATACAATACTATTGGAAAAAAACATAACTTTGATTGTATGAACCTTTGTCAGCAAGGTGATGTCCCTGCTTTTTAGTATACTCTCCAGATTTTTCATAGCTCTTCTTCCAAGGAGCAAGCATCTTTGAATGTTGTGACTTCAGTTGCCATTTGCAAGGTTTTTTTAAACCCAAGAATATAAAACTTGAAACTACTTCCAATTCTTCTCCCTCTATTTGACAGAAAGTGATGGGACCAATTGCCATGATTTCAGTGTGTGTGTGTGTGTGTGTGTGTGTGTGTGTGTGTGTGTGTTTTTTAACATCAAGCTTCAAGTCAGATTTCACACTCTCCTCATTCAACTTCATCAAGAAGTTTCTTAATTCTTCTTCACTTTCTGCCATAAGAGTAGTATCCTCTGCATATCTGAGAATATTGCTTCTCTGGGAAACCTTAATTCTGGCTTTTATTTCATCTAGCCTGTTATTATACATTATATATTTTCCACATGAGTTAAAAAAAAATAAAGTGACAATATATAGCCTTGTCCTACTTTTTTTTTCCAATATTAAACTAATTATTTTGTTCCTGACTTGCATATAGGTTCCTCAGGAGACAAGTGAGATGATCTTGAAGTCCCATCTATTTAAAATTTAGAACTGGACAAATGTAAAGTATTTACTCCATGTAGCACCAAGAAACAATAACTCAAAGTCAAAATATGGAAAAAAAATAAAAAGAAAATGAGAAGTAACTAACTGGAAAGAAAAATTAACCACGAAAATAGATTGAGGAAAGATAATTTAAGAATTATTGGATGAACTGAAAGTCATGATAAAAATAAAAGCCTAGAGATCACATTTTAGAAATTTTAAAGGAAAACTGCCCTGATGTTTTAGAATCAGAGAGTAAAATAGAAACTGAAATAATCCACTGATCATTTCATGTAGGAGAACCCAAAATGAAAACTTCCAGGAAAATTATAGACAAATTCCAGAGCTCCTAGGTCAAGGAGAAAATATTATTTAAGGCCAGAAATCAACCATCCAAATACTGTGAAGCTAGAGTTATAATCACAAAAGATTTAGCAGCTTCCACATTAAAGTAGCAATGGGCTTGGAATATATTATGGAAAGCAAAGAATCTAGGATTATAACCAAAAATAACCCAATGAGCAAAACTGAATATAATCCATCAGGAGGAAAATTGTACATTTAATGAAAGAGAGAACTTTCATGCATTAGTGATGAAAAGACCAGCGCTGAAAAGAAAATTTGATATGCAAACACAAGACTCAAGAAAAACATAAAAAGGTAAACATGAAAAAGTTTATAATGTTAAAATGTACTAATTCTATGGAATTATGGAATTATGACCCATATAACTCCTAAGAACTTATACATTGTTAGGGCAGTTAAAAAGGAGTCTAGATAGACAGAGGGAACAGGTAAGAACTGATTGTGCTGAGATTATTTTAAAATAATGATGGGTGAGAAAGAAAGTTGGACTGGTATAAGAGAGAGGAAGTATTATTTCATATGCAAGAGGAACATAGAAAAGAGCTTTTATACTGGTGGAGGAAATGGTGTGGAGGTGGGAGAGGCAATAATTGAATATCAGTCTCATTGAAATTGGTTAAAAGAGAGAAAGATAGATAGATATCTATCAGATAGATAGATACATAGATAGACAGACAGACAGACACACAATCAGTTGGGTATAGAAAATGATCTTATCCAACACGGAAGTAGGAGGAGAAGGAAACGAGAAAAAGAAGTCAGGTGATAAAAGGGAGAGTAAATTAAAAGAGTCAGTGGTTAAAAGCAAAATAAACTTTGAGAAGAGACAAAAAAAAAGATAGATGAAAATAGGATGAAGGGAAATATAGTTAGTAACCATAACTGTGAATGTGAATGGGATGAACTCACCTTTAAAATGAAAATGGATAGCAGGAAGCATATGAAACCATAATTCAATAATATGTTGTTTTGAAGAAACACATTTGAAACAGAAATACCCAGAGAATCAAAATATGAGGCTGTAGCAGAATTTATTATGCTTCAACTGAAGTGAAAACAGGCAGGAGTGGCAATCATGATCTTAAAGTAGCAATGGGATTAGGTAATTAGGGACATTAGATAAACATAAACATAACAGAGACAAACAGTGAAACTACATTTTTAGAAGATTCCACAGATAATGAACTACTATCAATACTAAGTATATATATAGTAAATGAGATAATATCCAAATTCTTATATAAAAAACTAAATAAGTTATAGGAGGAAATAGTAAAACAAAGCCAGTGAAAAGCCTCAGCCTTCCCCTCTCAGAACTTCATAAATCTGATCATAAAATGAACAATTAATAAGTAAAGAAAATGAATATAAAAGTTAGATATGGAGGACCTATGGATAAACTGAATGGGAATAGAGAGGAGTATACCTTTTTCCTCAATTTTACATGGCAACATCACAAAAATTGACCATATATTACAACATAAAAATCTCACAAAGAAATGAAGAAAAGCAAATATGAAAAACACACCCTTTTCAGACCATAACACAATAAAAATTACAGTTAAGAAAGGGCCTTATAAACATTGATGAACAATGCATTGTCAATGAAATAAGCTAATCTCAAAGAATGAGTGAGTCAAAGAACATATCATTAACACAATCAACAATTCACTGAGGATAATGACTAAAACAAAGCAACATAGCAAATTATGTGGCTTTCAGTTACAACAATACTTAGAGGAAAATTTGTATCTCTAAATGTGTGTATCAATAAAAAAAAGCAGATCAATGTATTAAATAATTAAAAATAGGAAGATAATTAATTATAAATCAATAATTAAGCAGCAAAACAGAACTCTTAAAAGATAAATAAAATTGAAAGTGAAACAGCAATTGAGCTGATAAACAAAATTGAGCTGTTTTATGAGGAAGGCAATAAAAAGATGAACTTTTGGTTAATTTGATGTTTTTTAAAAGAAGAAAACCAAATTGCTAATATTAACACAAAAAAGGTTTAATATATCACCAATAATGATGAAATTAAAACAATTATTAAGAATTATTTTACACAATAATATAATAAAATTGAAAAATCTAGCTGAAATCAATGAATATCAGCAAAATATAAACTGTGCAGATTAATAAATAAGGAATTAGAATATTTACTCTATTTTAGAGAGAGAACTTGAACAAACCACAAATTAACTCCTTAAGGAAAAAAAAAATCCCCAGGGCAAGATAGTACCAAATATTTGTACCAAATGATTGTACCAAACATTTAAAGAACAAATAATTCTAACACTATATAAACAATTTGAAAAAAAAGTAAATGAAAAGTTACATTAAATTTATTCTGTAACACAAATATAGCTTTCATATCTAAACGAGGAAAAGCAAAAATAGAGAAAGAAAACTATAGGTCAACTTTCTTTAAAAAATTGCTGAAAAAATTAAATAAAATGATAGCAAGGTGATCATAGCAATCTCTCTCAAGGATCATATGCTATGAACAAGTCAGATTTATAACAGGAATGCAGAACAGGTTCAATATTGGGAAAATACGACCATAATTGACCATATTAATAACATCACATGTTTTTATCAATATATTCTGAATATTTTTTACAACATAAAAAAATGCAACTCCCAATCCTATTAAATACACTAGAAAGCATAGGAATAAATGGAGTTTTCCTTAAAATAAGAAGGAGTATCTTTCTAAACTTCAAAACAAGTATTAGTTGTAATGACAATAAACTAGGAGCCTATCAAATATCAGAGATAAAGCAAAGATGTCTGCTATCAATATGTTATTCAATATTTTGTTAAGAATGTTAGCTATAGGGGCAGAGCCAGGATGGTGGAGTAGAAGCAAAAAGTTGGCATGGGATCCAGCTCCCACCACTTCCAATACATTCAAAAAAAATGACTCTAAACAGACTTTAGAGCTATAGAACCCACAAAGAGACAGAGAGAAACAAATCTCCCACTGAAGGCAGCCTGGCAGGTTGACAGGAAAGGTCTATTGCAGTGTGCTGAGAGCCAAGGGAAGTCCCACATGAGCTACACAGTTCCAGCCCCAGGGTGGCCATGGCCAGCCAAAGCCAGAGCAGACTTCAGGAGAGTGAACCACCAGCAGCTGTGGTGGTTTCCAGACTTCTCTATACATAAATGATGAAGACAAAGGAAAAAGTCTATGTGGAACTCTGTGGGAACAGGGGTGACTGGAAAAACATGGTTTGGCACCTGCCCCTGTGGCGAGAAGCAGTGGAGGTATGGACGCTGAGTGGACACCACTGTGTTGTTGCCTTAGGAGCTCCTGGCCTGCAGATTGTAGGGGGACCAAATGACCATACAGAGGGTAATCACTCTTGCTTTAACCTGCTTGGATCTGGATGGAGGTCTTGTGTGGTGGGCATGGGATGTGTGACCAATGAGCCAGAGCTTGTGGGGGTTATAGAGAAGGCACCCTCCTAGTAGCTCCAGCCCTACAAAACCTCAATGATTTGGGACAAAGCTCTCTCCATTCTGCAAACAGAGTTCTATCCTGGAAAAGAACTCTAAAGTCAAGTAATTGACTGCCAATATGAGCAAGCAGAAAAATCACAAACAGAAGGTAGAATCCTTTTTGGGGGACAAAAAGGATCAAGGGATGGAGTGGAAGACAGCAAAGTCAGAAATCCTGCATCAAAAGCCTCCAAGAAAAATATGAATTGGTTACAGGGCATGGAGAAGCTCAAGAAGGATTTTGAAACTCAAGTAAGAGAAGTGGAGGAAAAATTGGCAAGAGAAATGAGAATGATACAAGAAAATCAGGAAACGAGAGTCAACAGCCTGATAAAAGAGCCTCAAAAATACACTGAAGAAAATAACACCTTAAAAAATAGACTAACTCTAATGGCAAGAATCCCAAAATCCAGTGAGGAGAAAAATGCTTTAAAAAGCTGAATTTGCCAGATGGGAAAAAAAATTTCAAAAATTCACTCAAGAGAATAAATCCTTCAAAATTAGATTGGAGCAATCAGAAGCTAATGGCTTTTTGAGAACTCAAGATACTATAAAACAGACCCAAACAGATGAAAAAATAGAAGGCAATGTGAAATATCTCATTGGAAAAAAACCATGACCTGGAAAATAGATCCAGAAGAGATAATTTAAAAATTATTGAACTACCTGAAAGCTGTGATCAAAAAAGGAGTCTAGACACCATCTTTCAAGAAATTATCAAGCAAAATTGCCATGATATTCTAGAACCAGAGGGCAAAACCTAAATTGAAAGAATTCACTGATTGCCTCTTGAAAAAGATAACAAAAAGAAAACTCCTAGGAATATTATAGTCAAATTCCAGAGTTCCCAGGTCAAGGAGAAAATACTGCAAGCAGTCAGGAAGAAACAATTTGAGTATTGTGGAAACACAATCAGGATAACAGAAATCCTAGGAGCTTCTACACTAAGGGATCAAAGGGATTTGAATATAATATTCCAGAGGTCAAAGGAGCTAGGATTAAAACCAAGAATCACCTACCCAGCAAAACTGAGTATAATGTTTCAGTGGTAAATATGGTCATTCAATGAAATAGAGGATTTACGAGCGTTATTGATGAAAAACACCAGAGCTAAGCAGGAAATTTGACTTTCAAATACAAGAAGCAAGAGAAGTATGAGAAGGTAAACAGGAAAAAGGAATCATAAGGAACTTATTAAAGTTGAACTATTTACATTCCTACATGGAAAAAGATAATTTTAACTCATAAGACTTTTCTCACTATGAGGATAGCTGAAGGGAATACACACACACACACACACACACATACATACACATACATACATACATACATAGGTATGTATGTATAGGGGGATGTATGTGCATGTAAATATATATGTGAGTGTGAACACATGAATATTCATGTATACATAGAGGGCACAGGATGTGTTGAATAGAAGGGATAACATCTAAAAAATAAAATTAGATGAAAGAGGAATTTATTGGGAGAAGGAGAAAAGGAGAAATAGAGTAGGGTAAATTATCTCATATAAAAGAGGCAAGAGAAAACTGTTACAATGGAGGAGGAGAGCAGGAAGGTGAAAGCGAATGGGACAATGAATTTGGCTTAAGGAGGAAATAACATACACACTGATTTTGGTATCTTACTCTACAGGAAAATGAGGGGTAGGGGATAAGGGTGAGATGATAGAAGGGAGGGCAGATTGTGGGAGAGAGTAGTTAGAAGCAAATATTTTTGAAAAGAGATAGGATCAAAGGAGACAATGGAATAAATGGGGGGTAGAATAGGATGGAGGGAAATAGAGTTAGTCTTTGACAATATACTTATTATGGAAATGATTTTGGTAACTACACATGTACAACCTATACAGAATTGCTTATTTTCCTAGTAGGGTTGGGTGAGAAGGGAAGAAGGGGAGAAAATCTGAAACTCAAAGTTTTAAAAACAAATGCTTAAAAAAATTGTTTACATGCAATTGGGAAATAAGATATATAGGCACTGGAGTATAGAAATCCATCTTGCCCTACTAGAAAGTTAAGGGATGATGGGAGGGGTATAAGAGAGAACAGACTGGGGGAAGGGAGTATTCAGTAGGCTTGCTATTTTGGGGTGGGTGTAGGGGAAAGATGGGGAGAAAAACTGTAACTCAAAATCTTGTGGAAATCTATGTTGAAAACGAAAAATAAATGAATATATTTAAAAAAAACAATGTTAGCTATAGAAATAAGACAAGACAAATGTACATGAATAAAAATTAACAATGAAGAGATAAAACTATCATTTTTGGCATACTATATACTTAGAGAATCCAGAGAATCAACCAGAAAACTGGTTGAACAAGTAGCAGATTCCGCAAAATTGCAGGATATAAAATAAATTCACATAAATCATCAGCATTTCTGCATAATTGCCAACAAAATCCATTAGTCATAGATGGAAAATGTTCATTTAATATAACTGAATATAATACAAAATAGTTGGTACCCTATCTGCCAAGCAAATTCAAGAACTAGATAAAATACTAAAGATTAATCTTAATAACTGGGAAAATGTTGATTACTCATGGATAGGTTGAATGAGTATAATATAAATGATAATTCTATGTAAATTAATTGACTTTACTCAGCGTTGTGTCAACAAATTACCAAAAATTATTTTAAACAGCTAGAAAAAAATAACAAAATTCATCTGTAAAAGCAAAAAGACCAAGAATATCAAGAGAATAGAAACAGTCAATTGCATGAATAATTTAGCTATTTTTTTAGGGGTAGGAGGGAAATGGGTTTTTTTTTTCAATTTCACATGAAGATAGTTTTCAACAATCATTTTTATAAGATGTTGAGTTTTAATTTTTTTCCTTCCCTCCCATCTCACCTTCCCAAGACAGCAAGTAATCTGATATTGATTATTCATGTACAGTCATGTAAACACATGTTCATATTAGTCATGTTGTTAAAGAATCAGAACAAAAGGCACAAGTGACCATTAAAATTGAAAATGCTGTGCTTCAAACTGCATTCAGACTCTGTAGGTCTTTCTCTGAATGTGGATAACATTTTCCATCATGAGTCTTTTAGAATTGTCTTGGATAATCGTACTACTAAGAAGAGCTAAGTCATTCACAGTTGATCTCTGAACAATGTTTCTATTACAGTGTACAATGTTCTAGTGTTTCTCACTTCACTCACCATCAGTTCAAGTAAGTCTTTCTAGGTTTTTCTGAAATCCACCTGCTCATCATTTCATATAGCACAGTAGTAATCCATTACATTCATATAACTCACCTTGTTAAGTCCTTCCCCAATTGATGGACATTCTTTAAATTTCCAATTCTTTGATCCCTAATTTAACTGTTCTAATAAATACAATGATTCAAGAAACTTCCTAAGTACTTATGATGAAAAATACAATCTCCAAAAAGACAAATGATGAAATATGAATGAAAATTGAAATATGATTTTTCACATTTTCTTGCTTTTGTTTGCAATATGGATAATATAGATATATTTTTGCATGATTTCACATAAATAGCTGATATCATATTCCTTAACTAGTCAATAGATGGAGGAGATTCTGGAGGGAGAGAGAATTTGGAATATTTTTAAAATAAATTTTAATAACAAATATTTATAATAAGCAAAATAAAAATGTACAGGATTCTTAAGAGAAAATATGTACCCTATCAGACTTATGGATAGGTGAACAATTTTTGAATAAACAAGAAATAGAGAGTAGTATGAGGTGTGAAATGGACAATTTTGATTACATTAAATTAAAATTTTTTGCATAAATGATATAAAACTGTTTGCATAAATTAGCATAAAAACTTGCTCCTATTACTCCACTTTGCTCTACAGACCTTCTCTTTTTCTGAGCCCAGTTAAAAGCAATAACTCCAGCACTAAGTAAATTTATGTAAATTTTAGTGTTTGTTTTCTTAGTACCTAAACTCATATTGCTCTGACTTTTCTTTTATTCTTTTTCTTTGTTTGTTTTTGCCTTTTCCCCCTTTGCTTAAAACTTTTCCTCCTACTTGATGTTCCCAATTCCCTCTTGCCTCTATTTCCATTACTTTCTAAAATTAATGAAGTCTTTGGTGTCATGTATAATTGGTGATTTCCTAATTATACTTTATAGTGGAAAAAAATCTTGGTCACTGTTAATAAAATTAATATTATCATTTTTATTCATATTTTTGGGACAAGGTAACAAAAATTTCCCCTTTTTCTACTAAAGGCATTTCACACATCAATGATCAGTACAACCTAAAATCACACTGAGGCCCATTGGGCCTGAATTTATACTGGATATATAGCTTTAGGGTGACTAAAAGTGGGGCTTGAGCCATGTCCCTACCTCAAGTTATCTTAAAATTACCCCAAATCTTTTCCATTCCTCTGTCCTAGTATTCTGTCAATTATATTTTATGGTTTTGCTGCATTTTTGAGTTTGTTTAATGTAATACTTTTATACTAGAGTGAGAACAAATTACTGAATAGAGGCCTGGCCTCAGAGTTCAAATACTAGGGTTCAAGTTTTCTCTTATGATATCTATGTCCCAGAAAAAAACATATTCTCAAAAATTCAGGGTACTCTCTCAGATTATCAGTTACTGATCAATACTGATCTGTATAAATAGTTTTCTCCTGGAGTTCCCTAACCAGTGAAAATAACCAGTGAAATAACAAGTATGGTTTAAAACAAAATAAAACACCATCACTATAGTAACCTTCCTATCCTTTTTCCTTTAATCTATAGTTCCTTTATTCCCTATTTCTAACTCTGCTACTAAAGTTGAATTTTCTATTTTTTTATATAAAGATCAGTAATGTTTATTGATGGCTTATTACAAACAAAATATGTTTGTGTATAAAATTTCTCTGCATATAAAATATCCCTTTCCTGTGGTCATAGGAAATGAAACCTACCTTGCAGCAAATGGGGCAGTGCAGATTTCCAGTGTGGCCCCAAATTCTCTCGGATCACTCCCCCACAAGCTCACTCCGGGCCCTAGCTGTTTGTCAGTGATCCTTCTGGAAAGTGAATATGCAGCTTCTCACCTGGGTGACCAACCAGGCTTCCAGATTGCCACAGGTTCCTCCTGCAGGCACAAGAAGCAGTGCCCCCCAACCCCTGCCCCAGCTCACAGGGACAGGACAAAGGCACACACATTTGCAGTGTGGTGGCTCCCACCAGTTCCGGCCACCATTTATTTCTCTGTGGCTCTGTTCCCAGCCTCTGCTCCACCTACAATGTAGCCATGAGGACATTGTTTTGAGTCTGTCTCACTAGCCCCATCCTGATTAACCATTTTGTTTGTCTCTAGATCCTCTGACAGGGACCCATTTCATTTCAGCCCCACTCCTACAAGAGGAATTCCTGCAGTTCCACTCTGTGCTAACCATTCCGCTAACCTCTGACCTTGGTTCAAAAGCAGCAGGCTCACAGCTCAGGAGAGGACCCATTGGGGACTCCCAAAGGTTCCTTAGAGCTGGCCATCCCTACTCCTTTGTCCCATTTTGATAAACATTCTGATGTGTTCAAGAGGATAGTTACTACCTGGCCAGACTGGACAGAGTTGTCTGAGCCTGTCTGCACAGCTACCGGTAGGGGATGAGAACCGACCACCACACGTAAAGTTGAATTTTCTGGAATGCCTCTTCTTCATCAACAGAGCCTCTTCTACATCTAGGGGATATTTTTTCCCACATGAAGAGAGATAATGTTACACTGGTCTCCCCAAGATCTTATAGGAATAACAGGAATGAGAAGACTTCCAACAAGAATGTACACAAAATTTGCGCAGAATAAAAGTTTTGCAATGGGTTGGGGGAGAGGTTGCAAGTTGATCACAAAGTCATTCATGTCAAAGAAATCAGTTCTTATTCTTATGAGATCCCAAATCCAGCAAAGCTTCCCCTCCCCAGGAGGCTTCTTTAATATTGATTAAGATCATTTTAGAAATCATGGTTCTAATTTCTAATTCAGAGAAAATATGATGCAAGCTATTTTATATTTGAGGAAGAGCTTTGCTCTCCCATTCCTTCACCTAAACCTATTGTTCTCAGGCTTTATATTGCATACATAAACAAACAAATATGCAATCTAAAAAGGTCTACTTCTCCAGATGTTACTTGTTTTAAATCTGTGCATTTGACTTCTGAATGCCTTTAAAGTGCTTTTAGCCATGTGTTCTTTTTTTTAATCTTAGAGATATGAAATTATGGTTCTGAATCCCATATGTGTTAAGATTGAAAATAGGCTACCCTGTCATTTGTCACACCTTTATTAGAGAGAAACCAGCTCAGAGAAAATGTGTGTGGCTATGCTAAGGTCACATTCAGCTATCGAATCACACCTGGGAGAGATCAAATGAGTCAGAAGAAAAAAAAACACACTTGATTTGGAGAGAGAGGACCAGCGTTTGAATCTTGGTTCTTTAACTAGATAGATGGATAGATAGATAGATAGATATAGATAGATACAGATCTATATACACATACATGCATGCATGTATGCACACATATACACACATACATATATACAGATACACACAAGTGCATATATGCACACACATGTATATGTGCATGTGTGTGCATATATGCATATGCATTTGTGTGTATGTTATATGTATTGTGCATGTTTATTTTTATTTATTGATTCCCTTTGGGCAAATTACTTCACCTGGTATTGGCCTATTATCTTATCTGTAAAATGAAGAAGTTGAATAAAATTGATTCTACAGAGGTGACGTGGTGAGTTGGGTGCTGGCTCTGGATTTGGTAAGACCTGAGGTCAAACCAGATCTGAGATGTATACTAGATATGTGATCTGGGGTACATCACTTAACCTGATTCTCTTTTCAAGGGTAAAATGAGGATAAGAAATTGGCCCATCTGCTCTCTAAGGTCTGCTCCAGCTCTAAAAGTATCATCCATTTTTCTCCTTGGAAACTGTTTATGAGATACTTTTGATCATACCCCTCCCCCTTAACACTTTCCCTTCCATTTGTACACAAAATCCTATTTTGCAGACTGGTTATGAATTGGAACAGTGCTTCTAAAGTTTTTGATTAATTATAATGTCTCTTTGCTTAAACTAGGGGCCCTTTGAGTTAACTTCTTTTCACTGTGGTCCCTGAAATGATTTTACTCATCTGGATGAGATATTTTCACTTCAGCAACAAGTTATGTTTTGATATTATACACACATAGGTGTATGTGTATGTGTATGTATATATAAAAAGAATTTCATATATGTACATGTTAGTATATACATACGCACATCTATTAAAGGGCTGGGGGCAAAATCATTTGTTTTTCACTAGACATCATTGAAGAATGAAAAGGAGTCAAGTGTGAATTATATTAAATACAATATGTTAAGAAGGTGAATAATTTGACCAGGATCACATCGTAATTTGTGTAAGAAAAAAGCCTTGAATCCAGTTCTTTCTGGCACCCAAGAAGGCTCCCTGTCCACCAGACAATGTTCTATTTCTTTGTTTCTTGATAATTTTAAATTAATGGCTTTACTTTGATTTGATTAATTTTATAAAACAACTTCTTGTAATCTTATCCAGCATCATTTGAGTTCTATTGGCTTATAAATGTAATAAACTGAAATGTAGAATATCAAAGTTTGAAAGATCTTTAGGGGTCATTGATTCTAACCTACACTTGAGTTCAAATCAAATATAAAATGTCTGCAACGAAGTAATGAATATATTTTTGAAGAACCAGTGATGGGAAATTTGCTGTCTCCTGAGGCAACTAATTCCACTTTTAAACTGCATGCATTGTTGGACTCCCCCCACCCTTATATCAAGCTAAAATAGGCCTTCCTTCAGTTTCTGCCTTCTGTAGCCATGAAGCATAAATCAAACCTATTTACCTTCTAAATTATGATACTTCAGATACTTGAAGAACCTAAGTTTTTTTTTTCTTTATCTTAAGTTGATATCCACAGTTCCTAAAACATATCCTTGTATGGCATATATTTGAACCCCCTTTCCATGGGGAATCAGTCACCTTTGGAAGTACATCAAATTTTCAATTGCCTTAATAATCTAGATCCTAGAAGTGAACATAATATTATGGATATTGTTAAGCAATGCAGAAAACAGGGGAACTATAACTTCTCTTGTTCTTGGCACTTTATAACTTGAATAGTGTACATCAATGAATCTGTAATATTGTTGATATTAATATTCCTTTCAATGAAATAGCTTCTAAATGATCCAGGTATAGTTACTTATCACATGATATTACTGACTGTGCCTTTACTTAATGTACTGGAGGCTTGAATTAGGCTTTTAGAAACTCTCTGGGTATAGGTGCTTCCCTTGGGCTGCCCATTGTTACACCCTAGTTAAGTAGGTCACTTCCTTTTGTGATCATACTTTTCAGGGTTGGAATGTGCTAAAGTAATTACATGTGAATTCTCATTTGATAACTCCCATCATCTAACTCACTCCATATCTTTTTGAGTCATCAACACTTGGGATTTTTTGGACATTATGATATTTTCTAATAAATATTCCTATGGTGATATCATATTACTAACAACATAAAATATTACCATTAAAGAGAAATCTTGGTTCAGAAATCAATCTAATCCAATTTCTTTTTCCTCTATAGCTCATGACCTATTGTGCGTGTACCTGCCATGCCTATATATAGTACATGCACTGGTCAGCTGAATAAACGGGATGCGAAAATAACCACTATTTGAAAAATGGATAATAGTCACTCCTTATTTATTTTGTTACCAGTTTCTATACTTTTAAGTCAATCATTTGGAGTAGTAATGAATCTCATTGAAGACAATGTTTACTTTTATTTTTCTTGGGGTTTACTGTAATCAGTACAATATAGATTGAAGATCATCTAGAAGATGTTACCATCAAAAGAGAAACATTATTTAAGATGAACTCTATGGGGAACATTTTTTAATGAAAATGTGTTGTTGTTGAGTTGTTTTCCATTATGTCTGACTCTTCGTAACCCCATTTTGGGTGTTTTCATGACAAAGATATTGAAGGGTTTTCCATTTCCTTCTCCAGCTCATTCTACAGATGAATAACTGAGGCAAACAGGGTGAACTGATTTACCCGGGGTCACACAGTTAGTAAGTTTCTAAGGCCAGACTTGAACACAGATCCTGCTGATTTAAGGCCTGACACTAGCCGCTGGCTGCCCTTTGCAAAAACAGTAAACACCATTCTTTACCATACGTATTCATGTTTTAGGCTTTGATATTGATATAAAGTGATCATTGAACCAAGTTCTCTTTGTGGTTGTATCTCTCAAGAAATATTACAACCCTATTGATGGGAAATTCCTTTCAGGAGGAGAGTCTTTTACAACAATGGTGGAATTCTGTAACCTCTTTCAGGAAATTGTGTCACGGAGAAAGAGACACAGAGAGAAACAGAGACAGACAGATGGAGAAAGGGAGACAGAGAGAGGGTAGGAGGGAGAGAGAGAGAATTATTTTCTAAAAATTTTCACTCCCTTTTATATTGTGAACAATGATATTCTCACTAGTGACAACAACATGCATGTTATTAACATAAAATTTTTGTACATATAAGAAAGATTTGGAAATTATGTATGTTGAATTAATCATTTTTGGGGAGTTAACAATGAGATTTTCCCCTGTAAATATATAATATCCCCCTTCTCTGACTTAGATTGTTAAAATGTTACTCCTTTAATTATTTCAACCAGCATGAATTTCATCTTTGTGTCCTTTCTGGTAGAGCTGCTTTTACCTTTTTAATTTTCCTTATTTATGTTTAGGAAGGAGCATGGCATGATAGAAAAATCCATGATTCTGGAGTAAGAAGGCCTGAGTTTAAATCCTGCCTCTGAAATTTACTACCTGCATGATTTAGGCAAGGCACTGAAATTATTCTAGTCTTATTTTCCTCTTTGGTAAAAGGATGGTGTTGAATTAAAAGAAGGATTTTTGAGGTCCCCACTATGTCCAGATTTGGCATCTTTTTACTTCATTATATGCTATTAATACAGCTGAACATTCAAATGTGTTTTTACTACCTCTGTTGATAATGAAAATAGCTTGCCAAACATAAAGCAATATGTGTGTATGTGTATGTATATGTATATGCTATATTTATTTTGTCTATTTGTTGTCTATTGCCACATGGTTAAAGAATTCATTCTCTAGTTACCTACTTATTCATAATGACCCTCTCCAATCTGATGTGGTCTGGCTCTTCCAGAGCAGACATAGACCATAACTAGAAAAGAATTTGAAATTTTGGGGGTGGAGCCAAGATGGTGGCATGGAAGCAGGAAAACTTCATGACCTCCACCTGTAACCACTTCAAATACTATAAAATATGACTCTAAAAATTTTTAGAACTACAGAACACACAAAGTGACAGAGAGAAACAAATCTCCCACTGAAGGAAGCCCAGCAGGTGGACAGGAAGGGTCTGTCACAGGGCACTGGAAACCAAGCCCAGCCTCATGTGAACCCATGGTTTTAGCCCCAGGGAGGACCCGACAAGCAGGGGCTGGGTAGGAGTTCAGGAGATTGGATCACCAGCAGCTGTGGGGGTTTCCAGAATTATCAACCCATAAATACCAAAGACAAAGTAAAAGGTCAGTGAAAAACTCTGTTGGAACTTGGGGTGGGGGTAACAGAGTGTGGTCCAGCCTCTGCCCCCAGAACAAGAAGCAGCCTCCATATCGCTGCTTCAGACTTCCTGGCCTGCAGATTATAAGGGCACCAAGCAACCATTCAGAGGGTAATCACTCCTTCCTTAACCTGCCTGGATCTGGATCATGATCTTGGGAGGTCCTGGGGTGTGTGACCAGTGATCCAGAGCTTGTGGAAGGCTGCAGAGAGGGCACCCAACTAATGGCTCCAGCAGCTGTGAAAACCCCTAGCAATTTGGGACAAAGCTCCCCTCTCTGGGAGCAGAGTTCTACTGTGGCAAAGAGCTCAAAAGTGAAGTAATTGAGTGGCAACATGGGCAAGCAAAGGAAGCAAAGCAAGCACAGCAATCAAATCTTAGATTCCTTCTTGGGGGACAAAAAGGACCAAAGCATGGAACAGGAGGAAGATAACAAAGTCAGAACTCCTGCACCAAAAGCTTCCAAGAACAATATGAACTGGATGAACTCAAGAAAGATTTTGAAAATCAAGTAAGAGAAGTGGAGGAAAAATTGGGAAGAGGAATGAAAAAGATGGAAGAAAATCATGAAAAGAAAGCCAACAACATGACTGAAGAAAATAACACTTTAAAAAGTAGATTAACTCAAATGGCAAAAGAGGTTCCAAAAGCCAATGAGGAGAAGAACGCCTTAAAAAGTCAAATTTGCCAGATGGAAAAAGAATCTCAAAAGCTCATTAAAGAGAGTAGTTCCTTCAGAATTAGAGTGGAGCAAATGGAAGCTAATGACTTTATGAGAAATCAAGATACTGTTAAACAGATCCAAATAAATGAAAAAATAGAAGGCAATGTGAAATATCTCATTGAAAAAACCACTGATCTGGAAAATAAATCCAGGAGAGATAATTTAAATATTATTGGTCTACCTAAAGGCAATGATCAAAAAGAGAACCTAGAAATCATCCTTCAAGAAATTCTCAAGGAAAATTGCCCTGATATTTTAGAACCAGAGGACAAAACAGAAATTGAAAGAATTCAATGATCACCTCTGGAAAAAAGATCCCAAAAAGAAAACTCCTAGGAATATTATAGCCAGGCTCTGGAGTTTCCAGATCAAGGAGAAAATATTAAAAGCAGGCAAGAAGAAAAGATTTGAATAGTGTAGAAACACAATCAGGATAACACAAAATCTAACAGCCTCTACATCAAGGGATCCAATGGACTTGGAATATGATACTCTGGAGGCCAACAGAGCTAGGATTAAAACCAAGAATCACCTACCCAGCAAAACTGAGTATAATGTTTCAGGGGGGGAAATATGGTCATTAAATGAAATGGAGGACTTACAAGCATTCTTGATCAAAAAAATCAGAGTTGAGTAGAAAATTTGACAGTCAAATACTAGAAGCAAGAGAAGCATGAGAAGGTAAACAGGGAAATGAAATCATAAAGAACATATCAAAGTTGAACTATTTACATTCCTACATGGAAAAATGATAATTGTAACTTATGAAACTTTTCTCAGTATGAGGATTGTTTAAGAGAATATAAATGAGTGTGTATAAATATATATATATATATATATTCACATATGTATTCATATGCACATATACCTTCCTATATAGACATATATATGTATGTATACACAGATATGGATGTATATGTGTATATGTGTGTATACATACATATATATGTCTATATAGGAGTGTATATGTGTGTATGAATACAAATGTGAGTGTGTGTGTGTGTGCGTGTGTATATATGTATATATATATATATGTATGTATGTGCATGTATACATAGACAGAAGGCACAGGATCAACTGAATAGGAAGGGATGATATTTTAGTAATAAAATTAAAAATTGAGAGAGGAATATAACGAGAGGAGATAGGGAGAAAGAGAATAGGATAAATTATCTCAAATAAACTGTTACAATGGAGGAGAAGAACGCAGATTGAAACAAACTACTTGCTCTGTTTCTTTTCCTTGTTTCATTTTGTTTCCTCTTTCCCACTGATGATTCCATCAGTTATAATTCTTCTTTACAAACTTACTAATGATTAATGTGAAGATATTTGTAGATCCTATATTTGAGTGTATGCTGCCATGATGGGGGGGGGGGGGAGTGGAGGAGAGGGAGGGAGAGAAAATTTGAAACTCAAGGGACTGTGGAACTGAATGTTGTAAACTAAAAGTAAATAAACAAATCAATTTTTAAATAACAATGGAGGGGAAGAACAAGAAGGCAAAAGGGAATGGGTCAACCTTACTCTCATTGAATTTTGCTTAAGGAGGAAATAATATACACACTAAATTGGGTATCTTACCCTACAGGGAAGTAGGAGAAAAAAGGATGAGAGGGAGGATGATACAAGGGAGGACAGATTGGGGGGGGGGGGCAGAAGGTCATTAGAAGCACACACTTTTGAAAAGGGAGAGGATCAAAGTAGAAAATAGAATAAGTGTGGGGCAGGTTAGGATGGAAGGAAATATAGTCAGTCTTTCACAATATATCCACTATGGAAATGTTTTGGGTAACCACACATATACAACCTATATTGAATTGCTTATCTTCCCGGTAAGGGTGGGTAACAAGGAAGAAGGGAAAGAATCTGGAATTCAACATCTTAAAATCAAATGTTTTTTAGAAATTATTATTATTATTATCATTATTATTATTATTACATGCAACTAGGAAATAAGATATACAGGCACTGGGTTATGGAGATCCGTCTTGCCCTACTGCTCCCTAGGTATACACTTTAAGAACCCAAGATCATCTCAAAAATTACAATAAGGAATTAGAGCTAGACTTGTGGATAATATATTTTAGAGCAACTTAAGAGCACATTAGTTTTGATGGCTGTGGTCCCAGAATATTGCCTTATAGGATTTTGTATCTTACCAAGATCTTTAGACCTTCTGCACTTGTAGTGTTGTCTAGACATTTTCCTTATATATCTATTCCATACTTTAAGTGCTTGATGTATGCCAAGCATTGTGATGAGTTCTAGGGAGACAAAGACAAAAATCAAACATTAACTGTTCTCAAAAAATTTTCATCCCAAAGGAGGCTCAGAAAAGTCATTTTATAATCATCTCCATAAATTATATCTTGTCTTATTTAATCCACAGTTCTTACCCCTTCATTTCTTTTGAGGCCATTTTTGGTCCCACCCTTACATTCCATTAACTTGATAATTGTATCATCTTTAATGTCATTGTGACTGAACAAAAATGCACTAAAAAATAACAACTTTGAAAACAACAACCATCACCTGAATGGAACAAGGCCAGTGAAGGAGTCTTAAAGTATTGCACCATTACATTATTGACTTTCCTCCAGGTAGCCATCAATCCATAAATTTCTACTCAGTGATTCCAGTCTTCAAGGGCTTTGAATCCACAAAAATAGATAGATAGATAGATAGATAGATAGATAGATAGATAGATAGATAGAGATATCTTGATATATCTCTATCTAGATATCAATAGATATGTGTTATTTCTCCATCTCTTTCACAAGATTGCTGTGAAAGTCTTTTTGAAATGCCTTACTCAAATACAGGTAAATTACTTGCAGCATTTCACTTTTCTATCGGCCTAGTTTCTCTGTCAAACATAGAATTGAGATTCGGCTTCTATGTTATTCTTTTTTTTTTTTTTTTTTTAAATTGAGTTTTTTATTTACTTTTAGTTTACAAGATTCAGTTCCACAATCCCT
>JAQQSU010002590.1:0-14627 GCA_028627135.1 Pseudochirops cupreus
CAATTTTTCTTCCACTTCCCTTATTTGGTTTTGAAAATCTTTCTTCAGCTCATCTCTAGCTTTAAGGCATTCTTCATGTTTATTGGAGGCCCCTGGTGGAGGTGCTCTGGCTGCGCTCTCCTCCTCCCTCTCTCTCACATGATCTTTCTTTACCCCAAAGAAGGTGTCAAGGGTTTGGGAGCTGTTCTTACTTTGCTTCTTATGCTTATTCTTACTCATGGTTCTTCAGACCGTGATTATTTTTTTTTAAATCTCTGTGGGGCTCTGCTTCCAGAAGGGAAAGCTCTGTCCCAAATCGCTGGGGTCCTCCCGGCTGCCATAGCTCTTAGGGAGAGGCTGGGAACTCTTCCTATATACTTCCGGCTGACTGGATAGCGAGGACTCCAAGACTGAGGCCCAAGACGGCGATCCGGATCCAGGCCGCTCAACGGGAGAGCCTTGGCCTGACTTCAATCGCTCAGTCCCCCTGCTGCCTGCAGGCCGCAGGCGGGAAGCTACAACGCTGAGGCGGGTGCAAAACCTCTGCTTTTTGCTTTTCCGCTCTGGAGGCCTTCTGGCCGGACTGCTTATCTCCCCCTTTCACAATTCCCATTCACAGCTGCCGCTAATCCGCTCACCTGGAGCTCCTCGGCTCCTCCCGTCCAGCCGCCCCTGGGACACAGCCAGGGCTTCAGGCTTCAGGCTTCAGGCCAGGCTGGTTTCGGTTTGCAGTGCTGATGTGGTTCCTCGTAGCCGAGCTGACTTTAGTGGGAAGTATCTTTGTGTGCGTTTTGGAGTTCTAGGATTGGTTTAGAGTCCTATTTTATGGGTATTTTGGGGTGGCTATGTGAGAGCTGCGATATGTTGCTGCTGCTACGCCGCCATCTGGGCTCCACCCCCAAGTTATTTCATTTCTAATTAATTTTTAATCTATGCTTCCAGGACCCTTTATTGAATGAAATTTTTATTTTTTTATCATCTGAAAATGGTCCATTTATTAATTTTTCTTTTCTGATTTTTTTTCTGAGGTTTTTATGACAGCTTTAGTATTTTTCCTTGAACTGGGAGCTCTGGAATTTGACTATAATATTCCTGAGAGTTTTTATTTTGAGATTTCTTCAGGAGATGACTGGTGATCTTTCAGTTTCTACTTATCCATCTGTAGGATGTTTTCAGGGAAGACTAATACTTCTAGTGTGAGGGCTGCTAAGTCCTTTTCATGGCTGCTTTTCACCTTTGCTGATTCACCCAACTCTCCCTGTGGATCCAAGAAGGTGTAGCATGCCCCTCTGCTATACCCCAGTAAACCATTTTGGCAGACAGGTTGAGGGTAGCTGAGGGGTCTCAGACTCTTCACTGAGTTAAAAAGGTGTCTACCCTAAGCATGTGAAGACTTCCCCCAGCAGAATGGGTGGATGAGAACAATTAGCTCCGGTGGCCATGAAGGCAGCTGAGGCAGGCACTGCGAGTGCTTGGGGTTTGGTTAGACGTCAGAGATGCCAAGGCCATCACCAGGCATCCTGACTTTGTCTTGCCATTGGACTTTGAAGAAGAGCGAGTGAGGCTGATGACTTCATGCAATTCTGTCTCACTTAAATCCAATTTTGGAGCAAATCAAAAGACATCACCCATACCCTTTTACCATTTTTACCTATCTCAAAGTCCTGTGGCAACAGAGAAGTGATGAAGCAGCAGGTGCAGATACATTGGAAGCTGTAGTTACAACCCTGCACACAAGTGGCCCAGGCTATAGGATCGTCTTCTCACTGAAAGTAGCAATGGGGCTCAGCAGACCCCTGGGTGTCTGAACAACCTTTTTATTTTTTTAATTTTTAAATTGATTTGTTTATTTACTTTTAGTTTACAAGATTTGGTTCCAGAGTCCCTTGAGTTTCAAATTTTCTCCCCTTCTCCCCCCTCCCCCCGCCACCCATGGCGGCATTCAGTCAAGTATAGAATCTACAAATACTCTCACACTGGATATTAGTCTGGTTGCATAGAAGGGTTCTTAACAACCTTTTTAAAGGACCACACTGCTTGCCACCTGATGTGACGAAGGGGCTAGGAAAGGTGCCCTGAAAATTGTTTGCGTCATCTAACCTGGGCCTGCTTACCACAGCAAGCAGGGATCCCACCTTGTGGTCAAAACAAACAAAAAAAGTACAAAAACTTATGCAAAAATGATTCCACTCACTGCTGGTATGTGGAATGTGCACATGCTTATGGACAACACAAAATCCAATATACCTGAAGGACAAACAGTTCTTGTGAGAGAATTCAATAAGTATCACATCTAAAAGCAGCCCTGAGTGAAAAAAGACTGGCAAATGAAAGCAAATTTACCAGAATCAGGGCTGGATACACGTTTTTCTAGAGTGACTGCAGTGAAGGGAGTGCTGTGAATCTGGCATAGGTTTTGCAATGAAAACTAAGCCAGTCAACAAGCTTGTATACCTATCAAAAGGAGTGTTGTGACAATGCTATTGTCACTTGTGGGAAAGCACCATGCTACCATCATCAGTGTGAATGTTCCCACCACGGTTAACTCTAGTGAGGTCAAAGAAAAATTTTATGAAGACCTGGAGACCCTGGTCATTAGTATGATAAAAGAGGACATGTGCATATGTATAAGCCAAAGGCTTAGGGAAGACTTGAGCTAGACTTATATAAATTATCTGTCTATCTATCTATCCATCCATCTATCTATCTATCTATCTATCTATCTATCTATCTATCTATGTATCTATGTTATATGTGTATGTATGCATATACATTCATGACACACATACATTTGGCTCAGGGAAGGAATGATGTGTTAGGCTACCTGTTGGTTTGCTCTAGTCAGCTCAGACTAACTCATGAGAGCTGATTTCTAAATTTTCTGTGCGGCCATTTACATCTCAGAAATTGCCAAGTTACAAATCAGGGTTTGATTTATTGTTTTGTTGAATTTCTAGACTTTAAAAGAGAAAGTGAAGTGGTAATAATGCAGGTTAAACTTAAAAGTGTATTGAATGTACATTTCCCCCAGAGAGTTGGTTGTTAATCATTTACCAGGACATTCCCTGGTGCACCTGCCACAAAGTCACCCTACCTCAGCCACAACCTCAGGGAAGGCTCAGGCTGAGCTGGGCTTGAGCACCAGTGAACTCAGCATGGAGTGCTAGAATTATTCTGAAGGCTACAGGAAAGCCTTCATGATCTAGGCTCTGTGCTTCCTCTTTACCTGTCCTAGCCTCTGTGAATTCTCGGTTTGGGGTAGAGAGTGTCTAGAACTGATTCTCACAGTAAAAGTGGTGCATCTTTAAGTCCCAACAGTGTTTTCATCTTCTGCGTCTTAGTATGACTTCCTCCCGCAATCCTGGGAGGTTTTCTATTCCTTCCCACCTCTCTCCTCTCTCTCCCTCCCTCCCTTCCTTCTCTTTTCCTTCTCTCTTCCTTGCTTCCTACCTTCCTCCCTCCCTTCCTTCCTTCCTTCCTTCCTTCCTTCCTTCCTCACTATCACTACCTCTCTGATCCATTCCCTCCATTAACTATCCAGCAAATAAAAACCCTGTCTTGCAACCCATAGGTATAGTCATCCAAAACATCCATTCATTGGACACATCTGAAAATGAATGTCTCACCCTGTACCTTTAACCCATTGTCTCTCTTTCAAGAGATGAGAAGCGTGATCCGTTAGTCTTCTGGAGCTGTAATGATCATTTATTTTATGCTTCTTAAGATTTTCACAATTATTTCCCTTTGCAATGTAGGCATCTTACAGATTGTTCTCCTGGTTCTGTTCACTTCACTCCGTGTCAGTCCATACAAGTTACTCTCAGGTACCATTAGAATGCTGGCTTCTTGAGGGTAGGGACTATTGTTGCCTTTCCTTTTATCCCTAGGCCTTAGCACTGTGCCTGACATATAGTAAACACTTAAAAATGCTTATGAATCCTTTCCTTTAGTTATTTCTTAAAGAACAATTATAGTCTATTATATTCACATAATAATTCATTGAGCCAGTCCTATTTGAAAGGCATTCACTTTGTTTCTAGTGCTTTGCTACAACAAAAAAGTGCTGCTATAAATATTTTTGTACACATGTACAAATTTAGTAGTGATAAATACGCGTAATTCAGTGATTTGAGGGGCGTAGTTCCAAATTTCTTTCCAGAATAATTGGACCTTCACAATGAGACCAACATTACACTAGTTAGTGTGCTTGTTATTCTTTCTATTATTTTAATGGCATAAAATTCTACCTTTTTCAAGTTTTTCATTTTACCTGTCAGCTCTCATTTCTCCAACTCCACTATACTTCCCCCTTCTCAAAGGTACTCATCCAAACTGGCTCTCAGGAAAGGTGAATTTAAGTCTGCATGTTAGATTCTATAGACTATTTTTGTTTTGTCATCCCTAAATGTGCATTAAAAAAATTAAAACACTAAATCTAGTCCCTACAAGAAGGCTGTGTGGGTATCTTGCTTTGTCTCCCATTAAAGGAATTTCTGGCATCTGTGGTTAGAGAAGATGATGAAAATTGCTACAACAATCATTGTCAATTGATTTCAATTCAACAAATCCAATTCAAGAAATACTTATTAATTATTTAGCTAGGTAAGGCACTATCAATTTGTCCTACACTTCCAAATAATCATTGATCTGATCTAAGAAAATTAACTATGCTATTGTGGTTTAGACTCTGCCTACCCAAAAACTGTGGCAGTTTCATTTTAACAAGGATCAAAACTTTACACAGACGGAAGCATTCCGTTGGTGTATAAAATAGATCTCATTTTTACAGCTGTGCCTTTAAAGATAATAAACAAAAAAGATTGAAGACATGTCTCTAATGTGATACACAGTGTTGGCTCCAACACTTACTAGCTATGTGATTATCGGCAAATTAGTTATTATCTCCAACTTCAATTTCCTTATTTGCAAAATGGAGATTATAATCGTTGTAATACCTACTCTCTTGGTGATTGTCAGGAAATCCTTAAGATATTGTGATAATAAGGATTATCATTGTTATCCGTTGATAGTGGACAAAGATTGGGTAAGAATGTGTCAGGTGTTTCCAGCTTGCCCTGGACCTTGGAAATGACTTCAGTGCCATGTCTGAACACACCCAGACTTTCACCATTGTTGGCCATCAGAATGGCTTGCAGAGGGGGAGATTGGGGCCTTTTACTTGCCAGGCCCAAACTGGCTTCAGTGCTATTTCTGTCTTTTATGTGATACACCCTCACTCCCCCACACCTACCCCCCCCAGCAATGCTATAGTCTCGATTCAGATCGCAGATTCTGCATCTCAGTCAAAGTTTGTTGATGAAGTGATCTTCTGTGCCTTGTTTTGTTAGGAATTTTATCCACCATCTCCATCTGTCTCAGCTTTTATCTTATAGAAATCCTTCTACAGCCATTGTCTCCAAAAGTGAATGCTTCAGAGTTTCTTAATCCTCTAAATCTTTGGTCCTCATGCACAATTCCGTTTGTTGTCTAATATTTGTACTGCTCAGGGTGGGGGAGAAAAGCAGGCAGCTCAAATGCACAGGCTAAGTGAAGAGGGGATTATTCTGTCAATGTGTTCTTTTCTCACCCAGAAAGTGTGAGAGATATTGAATGAAACTGACATGCATTAGCAAGCCAGCTTGACTGAGCCTGAAATGTAGGCAAAGTAATAAGAACTGTATCAAGATATGGGTTCCAAAGCATTGCCATTCTGGATGTGATCAATAACAGTTGTGGAGTACTCAATTTGAAGCTGCTTTCGGAATAGGCAGGAAGGAGAAATCCTGTGTGACCAGTAATGACCCTCAGCCTCTCAATTGATAGGGTCTAGATTAGACCAAGCCTGCAGACTGTGGGCTGTAAGCAAAGGATTTTGGGTGGCCTGAAAAAAATGTAGAGGATATTTTCCCCTACATTTTTCAGAGGTTGCCCAAAATCCTTTGGCGGGCTATGTAGGTTGTGCAGGGCTGAGCCTTACCTTTGTTAAGTTGGTGGTGGTGGTACTCTGGTCCAAACCCAGATAGGATGAATACACTAAATAATCTATTGTTCAGCTTTTACTCAGAGCCTTCTGCTTATTCTCAAATTTTTAAGGGATTGGGGCAACTAGGTGGTGCAGTGAATAGAGCACTGGCCCTGGAGTCAGGAGGACCTGAGTTCAAATTCAGCCTTCACACTTCCTAGCTGTGTGACTTTTGACTAGTCACTTAATCGCAATTGCCCTGCCTTCCCCCCTCCAAAAAAGACCAAAAAAAATTTTTTTAAGTGATGATCTTAACTTCAGAATCATTTTAACACTACATTTTAAAATGAACTTTTGCAATTGAAGTCTTTTGGAGATCTGACCATATCACCTTTCTGGATTAAATATAGATTGTTCTGTTTGGCATTTAAAACCCTTCACAATCTGGACCCTCACTATCTTGTCATCTTATACTTTCCGCCTTGCTACGTACCCTTCAATCCATCTACACTGGCTATTGTGCTGTTCTGAGCACATTATGCGTCCTCTCTGGATTCTATTCCTTTTCACTGCCTGCCCTGCATGTTTAGAACACTCTCCCTCTTCCCCCCAATCTCTCCTGTTTTCCTTGGCCTCCTTCATGGCTCAGCTCAGATCTCAGCTTCCACAGGAGGCCTTTTCCAGTCCCTTCCACTGCTAGTGCCTCTCCTCTGAAATTACCTTCCATTTCTGTGGTACATATCTAGTCTGTAAAGAGTTACTTGCACATTGCCTCATTGATTAGAATGTAAAGTCATTGAGGGCAGGGACCAAGCTGTGTCTGGCATAACGTGCTTAATGGATACTCATTGACTGACTGACGGGGAGAGTTGTCTTCATGAAGTTTATGCTTACTTCCAATATCGTTGTAAAGGATTTTATATTTTACCTGTCAGCTCTCATTTCTCCCAACTCCACTATATCCCCTCTACCTGCAGGTAGTCATCCAAACTGGCTCTCAGGAAAGGTGAGTCTAAGCCTGCGTGTTAGATTCTGTAAACTATTTTTGTTTTGTCATCCCTAAATGTTCATTAAAAACATTAAAATACTAATCCAGTCTCTACAAGAAGGCTGTGTAGGTATCCTGCTTTGTCTCCCATTAAAGGAATTTCTGGCATCAGTGGTTGGAGAAAACAATGAAAATTGCTACAACAATCATTGTCAATTGATTTCAATTCATTAAATCCAGTTCAATTCAAGAAATACTTGATTAATTATTTAGCCAAGTAAGGCACTATCAATTTGTCCTACACTTCCAAATAATCATTGATTTGATCTAAGAAAATTAACTATGCTGTTGTGCTTTAGACTCTGCCCACCCAAAAACAGTTGCAGTTTCACAATGTTTTGTGCTGTAACTGTCTCAAAGAATTCAGAGTCAGACCACCTCTAATCCAAGTATAGGCATTTTTTGAGACTGATGCTTCTCATGGAGTGGGCTCAGTTCCAAGAGGAACTAGCAACTTCAGAGAAAGCAAGATGGATTTTTATAAGGTAGAGATGCAATTGCATAACAGAAATTATGAATATTAAAAAATTAGGAGGGGTTTGTTAAGGGATTAGGTAATAGGGGAGGGGTCCCAGCCACAGTGGAACCATGCATGTGATTACCCACAATACATACAGAAAAACCCATTTGGGGGGGATATGTATGTATGATAATGATATCATAATAAGCCTTTCTATATCATAAATTCACTCTAGTTCGGTTCTTTATTACTGCACAGGTGCCTACTTAGGGAAAGTTCCTTCTCTTGTTTTGGGGTTCACATCCTGCTTGGGCATCCTGGTGGTGCTACTTTCTGATTGGTTGACTATTGTGGTCCTATCTGGGACTAGATGGATGTGGTTGTGGTTGAGTGCATGGATATACCTGCTGTTTCTGTGGGAAATCTGAGGAATGGGTCTGGGGACAGTGGCTGGCTAGAGTCAGTGACTGAGATCCCATCACATGAACACACCTGCTATTTCTGTGAGAAGTATAAGTTCATGGACACACCTGTTGTTCCTCATATATGCAGTGAGGCATATATGAGGAAGTTAGGATATTGGGTGAGGGAGATGGTGAGTGGCTAGTTAGGGACAGTTGGCCTGCCTATAAGGGCCTATAAGGAAGTCAGAATATTGGAGCTGGTGGCAGCTTTATTAGGATTCCATCAATGTTTTGAATTTGAAAGGAGAATGACATTGACATAACCACTTCAACAGTGGATTTGGTGAACAAAGGTTCAAACTCTAAGGAAAAGGTAGAATGGTGAGGATTTACCCTATATTTCTGATCTCCAAATAAATTCAGTAATTTGGAGGCTGACCAGCATAGCAGGATACCATTCTTGTAGGGACTAGACTCAGCATTTATAAAGAGATTCACTTTAACATAACAATAAATACATTCCTGCAAAGTTGCATGTAAGTATAATGTTTATAAGTCAAACAGTATTGTAGACACTTACCATTGGAAAGAATCCTATCGTGAAACCTATTGTAAAGTCAAGAATTTTGAATGAAGATCTGAAATAGGTTATACCTATACTCTAATTATTACCTGGAATTTCCTTTTCCAGGAGGGGTGGGAAGAGAGAAGACACTGATGTGGCACAAAGAGTCTGAGAAGTGGCTTATCTGCTGATCCAAACCTCTTTGCAGCCAATGTGTACTGTGAGTGAGATCATTGTGCTACATAATGAGAATTCCTATAGCAACTGACTGGTCTTCACAGACAATGCCGGATTACCCAGTAGATTTACTAGGCACATGCCTAGGGCCTCAAGATTAGCAGATTCAAAGCAGTTAGCCTGGCTCTTTTTCTAGTGCCCTTGTTCCAGGGTGGAAGAAGGAGTTGAATGACCAGGGTTCAGAATTGGATTTGTTGGCTAGAGCTAGGAATAGGAGGAAGGGCAGTACAGCCAGGAATGTTTAGTTTCTTTGTACTCTATGATATATTTTTGGAAACTTAAAATTTTTAACATATAAATGAAAATATTTAAATGACATAAATAATATCATAGAACAATAAGCCTATTTTCCATTTTAAATTGAATTTTTCCAAAAGCTTTCCAGTATAATTCCTTAGTCTGGAAACACATCTTTACAAGTGCAGTATTTAGGGGTCTCACAGTGTCTCAACCACCACTGTTCCCAGAGTTATATGGAGCACAGGTAAGTATGAATTTTGCCAAAGACTTAGCTTAGAGGCCTTAGAGGTTAGCAGCTCTAACTCCTTCACTATATATATAAGGAATCTGAGTCCAGAGAGTAAAGTCTTCTGGAGATCCAAGGTCACACAAGTACTAAAAAGCAGGGCTGGAAATCAAAACTAGAGCCTCTCATTTTTAATCTAGTCCTTTTCCAACCATATTATGCTAGGTGAAGGTATCTCCCAGAAACTCCACTTAAGGAGGGTGTTCGGGTCAACTTAATTTCCCAACAAGCTGCACTCCTCTGGACAACTCCACTATACCTCAGAAACTTCTCAACCTTGGACGATCACATTAGCACTGAAAGTTATACTTCAGAAGTACCCTCCTACCCCTGAAGCCCTCTCTCTGACTGGACGGTAGAGGGGTCCTCCCAGAAGCCCCGTTTAAGGAGGGTACCTAGGCCAGGTACCTCCCTCTTTTCAGCTCCCATTATGTATTATCTTTCTCATTTGAATGTAAACTCCATGAAGGCAGAGACTGTCTATTCTTATAAGACTGTCTTATAAAACTTGTGTTTTATTCCCAGAGCTTAGTATGGTGCCTCATGTAGTAAAAGCTTAACAAATGCTTGTTGCTTGTTTGCCTTGCCAAGGTAGGAGGAAATGGTTTCCCACGTCCAAATCCCTACTTCACACATGTTCCTTGTTGCCAGGGGCCATCACCCTTTCTACTTCCATCAGCTCTGTTGTTGTTTGAGTTTCTCGCCTTCCAACATATAGTCAGCCCTGATTGGCACAAACTCCCCTGTGCCTTCTCCACAGCTCCCTTTTTTCACATCTATGCACAGCTTTGCTCTGGGCCCCCTTGGCTGCCACCATGCTGGCCCTGTACAGTTATAGCAAATGAATTAGTCACCAACCAGTGTCTTTGCAGTCTGGCTGTTACTTCATGAAGAATACAGTACAGTGAGGCTGTTCAGGGGGCAGGCCTCATGTGTTCCAACAGATCCTGAGGCCAATAAGGAATCCCAGCTTTTATATTATATTGGTCTATTATATTATGTCACTATGATAGAGATCTCCAAACTTTTTGATTGTGTAAAAAAAATAATTTGAGCAGGCCCTCTCAGCATATCTATTGACTTATTTATACACTATTGTGTATTGACTATTTATACACTATTGTACTAATAATGTTTTAGGAAAATCACTTTGGCAGTTGTGAAGAGGATGGGTTGGAGAGAGGAGATACTTGAGGTGGGAAAACCAATTAAGAAGCTATTGTGTGATGGTTCTGATGAGAGATGATGAGAACCTGAAATAGGGGGGTAGTTGCGTGAGTAGAGAGAAGCAGACAGAGAGGAAAGATACTGTGGATATAGAAATGACAAAATTGGTAAACTGATTGAGGTATGTGGAGTGATGAGGGAATTGAAGATGATCCCAAGGTTTTGAATGTAGGTGACTGGAAAGATGGTGGTGCTCCTGTAGTTTGCAATGGGGAATTGATTTGGAGAGAACGATAATGAAATTTGGTGTTAGATGAAGATTGCCTGCTCATCCTGTTCAACTTACCCTGCCTCACCCAAAATGAAAAGGGTAAGGGGTTCTTACTCACTGGTCACTGCCTTCTGAGGGGAGATTGGTTCAACTGGAGGTGATGGGGACAAGAGTATGAATATGGGTGGGAGTATGAATTTTACTAGTGGCACATGCATAATGTTTAGGTTGTCATTGTCCAGAAAGGCTTATGCTTGAATCAAAAGTGAGGAATTTGAGAGCTTGAACAAAGAAAGGAGGAGGCATAGTGTGGGAGTGTTGGGGGATAAGGGTAGGCATGATTATTTGGAGATGAACCCCATACTAGGCTATTTAAGGGGAGTGAGATGTTACCCCATTTCTCTTGGATTGTTTGATCATATATCCATTAGGGTCACACATGGCCCTTGGGGATGGGGCACAGCTCCCACTTTGGAGAGCACTGCTTTATTGAATATATCCCTCTATACTGACAGTGGTGCCCCAGTACCCCAAGAGCTTGACTTTATCTTGAATGGACTTCTGTCTACCATGCTCAGGGCTGGCTGATAAGGGCAGGATAAACCACTCAGATCAAAGGAACAGTAATTTGATCTAAGATGCTTATTTTCTTACTCTCATTGTCCTACTCCTTATACCTTTATGAACTTACTTTACATAAGCCCAGATAAATTGGCTATATATGGAAACTTTTTTTTCCTTTAAAATCAATGATCTTTTTGGCCATGTGTGCCTAGTACTGTAATTTCTGAGCTAAAGTTTGCCAATTGTTTTTAAAGGAAACCACTTTCTTTAAGAGAACATGATCATTTAATGTGTTGATGATTCGTTTATGCCCTTGGAGATTAAATGACCATAGGAAAGAGAAATAGGAGAATGAATACTCATATATATTTTGTCAGTGGGAGAGACATTCTCTATGCAGTTGCTGGGACTTACCAGCAGGGGGCTTGAGAGTAACAAAAAAGATAGTAATTCCAAAAGCAGGGAAAATATGGACCCAGATTCCTCTAGGCAATGGAGTCAGCAGTCTTAATTGTAGGAAGGTTTGTTTGTAAGTGAGATGGAGCAGGCCATGATAACCTTCTCAGGCACTTCATGTTCATTTCCCCTGTTCTTCCTTCATAGCTTTAAAAAGAAAACTCTTCTCTTACAGGGGTGTGGCTAAGGGTGCTGACTAGAGAGGCTAACCCCCAGAGAAAGAACTGGGAATGAATGGCATCCTCTATATGAGGTTTGTTAGGGGAGAAGTGTCTTCTCTCTGAGTTCACGTGGTGGGTAATTCCTGCCAAATATATACTTATCACAATACAGAAATTATAAGGCTAAAAACTTAGGTTTTATTATTATGCTCAAGCATAGATTCAGGCCTCAGAGAAAATCTGAACTATGAGGATTCTGACAAGGCTTCTTATAGGCAAAATTAGGTCAGTATGACAGAGAAATAATTCTTTTACATATTTTAATCTTGTACATACCTCTTAGGCCATAAAAATTTAAGAGAAGACAGATTCATAATCCTGTGTCTCCTTCAATGTCATAAAAGCTGAACAAACTTAGTTAAACAGAATCATAATCTCATACATTCCTTAAGGAAACATATTAAAAAAAAACTCTATAGGTAAACTAAGACAGTTTATAGATTAAACTACATTTAGAGGATTCACAAAAAACCTGATTGAGGAGGATTTTCATGTCACCAAGCAATGAAGGACAGCTGAGATTCTTCCTCTGACTTCTTGTCTAAGGAATATTCAAGGATCTAAGTAAATTTTCACATCCCAAAGGGCCAGGTTTTTTATTCAGGTGAGGTCAATATTAAAATGGATTTTTAGCTAATCAAAATTTGTGGGAGGAATGGCCCTGTGTCCCAAATAATAAAAGGAAAATTAAAAATTCCACAATACTCCCATTTATCAGCCAAGTCTCTTCTATCTCCAACCACTACTAGACAAAGACAGTAGAAGTTAAAGCAGAACACACCTATTGAAAGTAATTATGGACTTAAATTGTACTAATTTCATCTGACTAAAACAGCTGCAAACAGAACCTTCACAGATTTGTATAGTTTAATTTGTTGTTTTAAAATTATTTTTAATTCACTTTTGAAAAAATTATTTCAATAAATTTTCTATGCAATCCTCAACCTTTAATTTAAAAAAAAATTGAATGGGGGAAAGGGTAGGGAAAGAGGACAAAGACCAAAAAGGGCTGAGATCTTTAATATTTTAAATGACCTCCTGACCTCTTTCAAAAACAAAACCTTACACGAAGAAGTGGCATGTATGTTTAGTTGTTTTAGTTGTATCCAATTCTTCATGACACCATTTGGGGTTTTCTTGGCAAAGATACTGGAGTGGTTTACTGTTTCCTTCTCCAGCTCATTTTACAGATGAGGAACTGAGGCAAACAGGGTTAAGTGACTTGCCCCGGGTCATACAGCTAGTAAGTGTCTGAGGATGGATTTGAACTCAGGAAGATGAGTCTTCCTGATTCTAGGTTCAGTACTCTATCTACTGTACCACCTAACTGCCCTGGAACAAGTGGAATTTTCCTTATAATGTTAAGCAGATCTATCAAAAACCAGGAGCAAGCATTATCTGTAATGGAGATAAACTGGAAACCTTCCCAATACGACTATTATGTCGTATTGTACTAGAAATGCTGGACAAGAAAGAGACTGAAGGAGTAAGAATAAACAATGAGGAAAAAAAACCTATCACTCCATGCAGATGATATGATAATATACTTAGAGAATCCTAGAGAATCAACTAAAAAACTAATTGAAACAATTAACAACTTTAGCAAAATTGCAGAATATGAAAGAAACCCACATACATTTCTATATATTACCAGCAGAGTTCACTTGGAAGAGACAGAAGGAAAAATTCTGTTTAAAATAACTTTCTCTTTGGCCCCATCAAATGTAACATGCCTAAAAGGTTGCTGAAAGGACCCACTCAGATTCTGAGTCCTTAATGGAGTCCTTCCTCTAATGGTACATCCTCTGTAGTCTTCCCTCAATGATCCAAATGAGATAGAAGCTGTAGACAGGATCTTAGACTTAGGTGAGGCTAAATGACCCCTAATGCCCTGGTGCTGACTTTTTCTGTACAATTTTACTAACACTCTTATGGACTAATCATTAATTACTTTCTTATCAACCCTATGTTCTAAAAGCCATACTCAAAGCTCCTTCCAGGAGAGGGTGTCATTACCCTCTGCTGAGCTGGTAGAGAATAGAGCTCAGTGACTCCCCCTTCACCATTCCCAGAATCGCTCTTTGCATTGATAGCAGCCCAAGCCATAGTGGTCCCAACCTTTTGCTCACGTCATCAATTGACCCATACCTGGACAGTTGTATGGTGAAAGAGTCTGAAGTCTGAAGTCATTCTGATAAGGCTCTTCTCCCAATTCAACCATGATGTGAGGCATGAAGCTCTCATCTTATCCCATTTGCTAACTACCCCAAATTATGAGGTTTACTCTGCCCTAACACAGAAAAGATACGAAACAAGATAACTTGTGCATATGCAACAAAGATACAGCAGAACTAAGCTTTTCTGGGTATGACCCCACCCCTTTATCTCCTTAGGAAAATGTGTTTGTTTAACAGAGCAAGGTATGGTAACTCAGGTGGTCTTCACAAACCCACCAAATTAAAGGATTCCTGACTCCACATAGTGGGACTTATGTACTTTCTATGTTTTTTTTTTAAATTTTATTTTAGTTTGCATCATTCATTTCCACGAGATTTTGAGTTACATATTTTCTCCCCATCTTTCCCCTACCCACCGCCCCAAAGCAGCCATCCCAATGTATCCCCCCTCCCCCAATCTATTCTCTCCTATGTCTTCTCCCCTGACCCCTCTGACTTTTTGGTAGGGCAGGATGGATCTCCCAACCACAGTGCCTGTGTATCTCAAGTTCTAGTTGGATGTAGTTAATAATAATAATAATAATAATAAT
>JAQQSU010002591.1:0-14627 GCA_028627135.1 Pseudochirops cupreus
ATGTTTATATATATATATATATATTTTTTTTTTTTTTTTTAACATTTGATATAGAGCTTTAAATTCTAGATTCTTTCCCTTCCTCCCTCGTCACCCACGCCCACTGGAAGGACAAGCAATTCAATACAGCCTGTACATGTGAAATTATGCAGAACATCTCCACAGTGGACATATTGTGAGAGACTGATTATATGTCCCTCCTTGCTATCCCATCCCCCCCTTGTTCTATTCTCTACCCTGTCCCTGTCCCTCTCCCTTTACAGAAGTGTGTACTTCCAGCAACCCTGCCCTCCCCTCCATCATCCCACCTCTCATCCCCATCTCCACTACTCTCCTGTGTGGCAAGATACCCAGTTTAGAGTTTATGTCATTCCTTCCCTAAGCCAAATTCAGTGGTTGACCCTTTTTCCTTTTGCCTTCCTGTTCTTCCCCTCCATTGAGGACAGAGACTTTTTGGCTTGTTTGTTTTGCCTTTTTCCATGTGCCCAGTGCTTAGCAAAATGTCTAGCATATTATGAGTACTGAATAAATGCTTGATGACTTCCCAGAAAATTTCTCAGAGCTCAGAATCAAAGATGGGATGTGTATAAGGATCAATAAAAGCTGACTTATAAAGCCATTTAAAGGTCTGAAGGATATTATGGGCGTTTCTCACAAGAGCTCTATAAGGTATGCATTATGGGTATCATCTCAATTTTTCTAATAAGAAAATTGAAGTTGAGAAAAGGTAATTGACTTGCCCATGGTTACAAGTCTGGTAAGTGTCAGATATGTAAGGTAAACCCTTGTCTTCCAGACTCCTAGGCTAGAGGGTTTTGTTTGTTTGTTTCATGGTTGTTGCTTTTATATTTAAGCAGACTGCCTCTCATAGAATCCAAATGCAACTGTATTTAAATGTACCCAGAACTAGTTACATATGCATAGTAAGCAGGATAACTGGGTGATACCGTAGATAGATTTCAGTGCCTGGAGTCAGGAATACTGGAGTTAATATCCAGTTGCAGCTACTAGCTGTATAATCTTAGGTGACACTTCTTCTGTTTACCTCAGTTTCATTTTCTGTAAAGGGAAGATAATAACAACACCTAAGCCCCAGGGTTTCTGTGGAGATAATGTGGGATAATAATTATAAAAGTGCTTACCATGGAGCCTGGCACACATAAATGTTCTATAAATGTTGGGTATCAGAGTATTACTCTGAGTCTGATTCTTTCTATATCTAGGTAATAGGCTGTCAAAGCTTCAGACATACATACTCTCAATATCTATTCATGGATTTGTGTGAGCTTGAAGGGGGAGAAGGGATTAAAGAGCGGTTTTCCCCTGATGCATTGAAAAGCAGCTATATGTACAATCTAAATCCTTCTCTGAGACTGTAAGTCTAAAGGAACTGGCCAGGGTGCTGATGTTTAGATTATGTGTCTATTAAGCATTGGTTCTGCTATTTATATACTAAGTGCTCCTGAACTCCCTAGGAAGATCTTATTTCCCTAGTAGGTTCTCCTAGAAGGAGCAATGTATAGGATAAAGTGCACCAATTCTACAAGCAAGGGGTCTAGGATCCTTTTACAGCAGTGGTTCTCAACCTGTGGGTAACAATCTCCTTTGGGGGTCAAACGATACTTTCACAGGGGTCGCCTAAGACCATTGGAAAACATATTTCCGATGGTCTTAGGAACTGAGACACCACTCTTCTATCCATCTTCAGGCAGATCCACCCACATGCAGATATACCCACATACGAGTATTAAAAGGTCACGGCATTAGGAAGGTTGAGAACCACTGTTCTACAGATTCCTGTGTCTGATTCTCTTCCCTTTTGCATTTTTGGACAGATTGCTTAACTTCAATATGTTAAGTGAATATGAGGATTTAGGATTGTTTGGCCTCTGAGGTTTCTTCAAGCTCTAGATCTATTTACTAGGCCTATAGAGTAAGAGACAAGCTCTGTTCATATGATCAGGATTCAATGTGGAGTTCAAAGAAGCAGCAGCCAGTGGTTTCCCATTCTGCATCTCTCTATGTAACTTCTACCTTAAATCTGTTCTTTTAAGTATTATGATATAGGAGGAAAGAGTACTAGATTTGGAGTCAAAGAAAATGGGTTTGAATCCTAACTGCTACTTACTGCCTGGTTGATCTTGGACAAACAGCAGCTAGTGGTGCAGTGAATGGGGTGATAGGTCTAGAATCAGGAAAAACTGAGTTCCAACTTGATTTTCAGACACTTGCTAACTGCATTATCCTGAGCAAGTCAATTGACTTCTGTCTACCTCAGTTTCCTCATCTGTGAAATGGGAATGATATTGTCAATATGTCAAGGATGTTGTGAGGACAGAATGAATGAATATTTTTTCAAGTACTTTGCAAATATTTAAGTAGTCTTACATTCTAGTTACTATTACTATTATTTAAAATAGCTTCACTAGGGCCTTAGTTTCCTTGCTGGTAAAGTAGGTGGTTTGAAACAAAAGACCTTGAAAATAACTTCCAATACCTACCCTATGATCTTGGGATCCTAAGTACTAGAGTCTTTAGGGTACTTGATGAGAGATGAGAGGCAAAATCGAATGAGAGCTTGACCTGGTAGAGATTCAGCTAGCCTTCTTAGAAGAAGTAATTTGCAAATGTTAATAAAGCAATTATTTCCAGTGGGTGTGCTAATAGATGCAGATTTAACTAATGATTTTTGGTTTTATGTTATAATGGAAAGTTCTTAATTTTGTACATGTGCCTGAAGGCAATTTCAGTTAGGAAGGGCATGATTTTACAAATCCCAGTGAAACTTCAAATATTCTTCTCTATTTTCTATAACAAGGAGGAAATGGGTGAAACTACATGGGTATAGGGAGGAGAGTTTCAGATTAGTAGGGCAAATCACCTCTAAGAAAACAGTAGTGGCCATATTGTTGTGATATCAATGGCCCTTGGAGTTTTGTGTTAAGTCTTTCAGGAAGGACATTGGAAACCTGTATACTCTACAGAAGAGGGTAATCAGGATGAAGGGTTTCAAGACTGACTCCATATTATAATTGGGTAAAGGAATAGGGGATGTTTAGCAAGGAAAAGAAAAGGTTCAGGAAACTGTCTTGAAGTATTTGGTGGCCTGTCCTGCGGGAAGATAATTAGGCCTATTCTGCCTGGTGCATAGTAATAGATACATAATCAATAATGATTGATTAATTTATTGGTTGATTCTGTTTATCCTCAGAAAGTAAGAGGAGGAGCACTTGGTCAGAGTTTCAAAGAAGCAAACTTTGGATTGATGTGAGTAAGAACTTCCTAAGAATTGGATCTGACCCCAAAACCTGAGATATAATGGGCTCTCCCATTGCTGCACTTCAAGCAAAGACTGAATGACCATTTCTTGGTTTTGTGGGTATGACTTGGACTAGATAACCAATTAAGGCCTTTTCTAATTCTGTGATTTGGAGAATATGTGATTTTGTGTATTTTCCCCCTAGGGATAATGTTTCATAAAACTGTTAATCAACAGGTGATTAGGTCAAAGCTGGAGTGTGGTAGGGCTGAGTGTCAATTTTCACTGAAATGGAAAAAACATGCTACATCTTAAGGGTGCCAGAATGAAACACTTAACACTTCAGGGTTTTCCAAAGGTTTTGTGGCTTTCATTTCATTCCTGCTAAACAGCTTTGAGGCTCGGTATTTTCATCTCCTTTTTCAGAGATGAAAAAGAACTGAAACTTGGTGCAGGGAAACATCAGGCCTCAGGCCATGGAACGCATCACTATCAGGGTGGGCAGCACAACTTACTGGGAAACTGGGGTTCCTTTGACATCCTCACTTTGAACAGCAGCCGCCCTGATAACAACCTGGGCCTTTGAGAAAGCAGAATCCAAAGCAAAGTCTTCTAGTTCTTTGTGCCACAAATCCTTCTGCCTTTCATTTGAGCTTCTTTGGAAAATGACCAGTTTCTAAAAGAGATAAGAAAAAAAGTTACAAAGGATGGCTCAGATCGATTGAAGTGAGAGAAGGTCCTTCTGTGTACATCTAACAACTTGAGCCTATCCTGGCACCTTCTTCAAGAACATTTTACTCCCTTCAGATGGAAATTTTGATTAGTTTTAGACCAGTTGGTTAAAGTCCATAGAGGCAGCCATGTCTACCCTGGTGGATAGAGTATCTGCCTTGAAGTCTTTGTAGCCAAGGACAGTAGACACAGGGCCAGCTTTGGAGTCAAGGGTTCAAGTCATGCCTCTGAACAATAGTAGTTCTGTAGCTATTGGCAGATCACTTAACTTCCTAGAGACCCAGTTATGCCTCTGACTCTCAGTAACAGTAAGGTTGCTAATCTCCAAGAGTGGAGAGTTATTACATGCTGGAAGTTCCCCTGCTTATGAAGTTGTAAACTCTAAATTGCAAATGAGCTGATTATATGTGCCACTTTGCACTAGTGAAGGGAGTTTATACATGTGGAGAGAGTCTCTTATATAGATGTGAATCACAAGTAGGGAAGTAGGGACCAAATTAAATCAACATCTCCCCCAGCACCAAGCCATAAGAAATTAAATTCAATAAGGGTATGTCTCACTAATCTCTAGGTGATCTTTTAGCAAAGTCCAAACTTTGCCTGTGATAGAGATGCAAATAATTAAACTAAAGTAACTTGTGATGCAAACATGTTTTTCTTTTTCTGTTTTTCCTTTCATCTATTCTGCATAAATATTGCATATAGTGTTATGCGTGTTGTCTCCCTCATTTGAGTATGAGCTCTTTGAGGGCAGGGAGTATTTTCTCCCCCTTTTTTGTATCCCTCGTGCTTAGTACAGTGTCTGGAACAGAATAAGGAATTAATGTCTTTGTTGACTGTCTATTATTGATATTGGAAAACTGTGTGACATAATGGAAAGAGACCAACCAGGACCTGGAATCAAAAGAAATGTGGGGACTGAGTTGTTCCTATGACACTTACTATGTAAAGCTGAGTGAGTTACTACAGTTCTCTGAGCCTTAATTTCATCATGTTTAAAGGGGGTAACATTACTTGTGGAAACTTGCCTGAGTGGTCATTAGAACAGGGAATGGAAAGCACTACAGAATAGGAGCTGTGATTTTCCTTCAATTATGTCCAGTTGAAGGCAGTGTGGGCAAGTCAATGAAGTCAAGAGTTAACTGTCTTCAAGTCCAGCTCAGGTACCACTTCCCACAGAAATCCTTTCCTGATTTTCCTGGCTGTTAACACTGATTCATCTATTACCTTTCCCACTAACATATAAAATATAGCTTTCTGTATTTACTTTGCTGCTGCCCTTCCTTAGAACCACATTTCACTGTATATCAGATGTCCCAGAAGGAGCAGGCACTGGAGTGAACCTTTCTTTTTAACTTTCTTGTCTCTTATTCCCTCTATCTTTTCCAATTTGGAACTGCTGATCATCCCCATCTCCCCTTCTATATGGGAAGAAACCCAATAGCTTCCTTACTATCTTACCATTCACTTCACTTTCTTTTTCCATCAGCTGTGAGAGTGTGGATGGAAGGACATGGCTCTTGGTACCCCTGGAATAAGAATGGAGTCACCAACTATAACTCCTAGGATGAAAAGGAGGACCCCTGGATCTACTCATTTTTTTTTTCAGAATTGCTCTGTCATACACAACGCAGCCACAATCTTTCTTTCAACCTACCCTAGTAATTATAACAGTCTTAATAATAAGATAAGGGAGAGTATTTTAGAGGAGTGGGTAAAATAAGGAATATGAGCATGAGGAAAATGCAAGGTAACAGGGATAAGGTAAAAAGAGGGGCTGACAATAAAATAGTAAAAATAAGATAGACGGAAATTCACAAATAGTAATTAGAACTTTGTCAAATCTGTGAGAACATGGGTCATTCCCCAATTCATAAATGAACAGGCAGTTTGCCAATGAAGAAAGCAAAACAATTAGTAGTCATGTGAAAAATGTACTAGATCATTATTGATTAGAGAAATGCAAATTAAAACAATTTTGAGATATCATTTTACACCTACCAGATTGGCTAAATTGATAGAAGGAGAAAGGCAAATGTAGGAGAGGATGTGAAAAAATTGAGATGCATTCATTGTTGGTAGAATAGTGAAGTGATCAAAATATTTTGGAGAGTAATCTGGAATTATTCCCAAAGTGTTATTAAGCTACCTGTACCTTTGACCCAGCAATACTATTATTTGATCTATTTCCAAAGATGACTAGGGAAAAAGGGGAAAAGAGCCTATATGACCTAAAATGTTTATAGCAACCTTCTGTGGTCGCAAAGAATTGGAATTTGCAGGAATGCCCATAAATTGGGGAATGGCTGAACAAATTGTGGTATATGATTATAACAAAATACCACTATGCTATAAGAAATAATGAGCTCAATGATTTTAGAAAAAAACATGGAAAGACTTGCATGAAATAATGAAGAGCAAAATGAGCAGAATCAAGAGAACATTGTATACAGTAACAGCAACCAATAAGTTCCTTTGTCTGTTTGTAAATACCCATGTTAACTGTAAAGAATATATGAAGAAAGATACTATGTACATCCAGAGAAAGAACTGATAAATATAAGTTTGTATAGAATGGTTTTACACACATACGTACATACACATGAGCACACACACACATACCCCTATTTGTGTCTAATGGTAGCCATCTTTGGGGGCAGAGAAAAGAAAAAAAAAAAAGAAATGATAATTTTGTTGTATATTTGAAAGGAATAGCAAGCTGTCTATAGTAGATTTCTAGTTTCATTTACAGTCATCTTTTTATTGTAATATGTTATGGAAATGCTTGTTTGATTCTATGAATTGAAAATAAAACTTAAAAAAAAAGAAAAAAATTAAAGAGCTGAATTTCTAATATGGTAAATATAGATAGATATACCCCATATATGCAAAAGCTTTTTGGGGTGCTTAGCATTTTTAAGAGGGTAAAGCAGTTCTGAAACTGAACATCTTGAGGACTAACAAATTATCTCGAAAAATCTGATGTGAGAAAAGGAAGAACCTATTGATTTCCTTGCGTGAGGAATGCCTGTTAGCCAGCAGCAGGTGCTCAGTCTCACCACCCTTCCTTCCTCCCCCACAGCCACCTTTCTGAGCTTTTCTTCCTCCCTCCCCCTTCCTTTGCTATTTAATGAAGAATGTCCCACGTGGCTGCTACATGTAAAACAATTTAAGAACATACAGTACAAACAGGAAAATACAAAAGACATTGCTTAGCTTACTTAGCATGCCTCTTGGGCCGGGATCATCAGTAGCCTCTAATAGGATCTCAAAGCACATAGTGCAGGAACAATTGCAGAATCCTCTCAGGAGCCCTTAGAGGTAGGGAAAAAACAACAACCAAAGTGGGAAAAAAAAACAGCTCCAAAACAAATAGTCCTTTCTACTCAGGGGAAAAATTTCTCCAAAATAACAACTCTATTCTCAGATACTAATTTTTTTTTTTAGGGGGGGGAAGGCAAGGCAATTGGGGTTAAGTGACTTGCCCTAGGTCACACAGCTAGTAAGTGTGATCAAGTGTCTGAGGCCAGATTTCAACTCAGGTCCTCCAGACTCCAAGGCAGGTCCTCTATTCACCGTGCCACCTAGCTGCCCCTGTCAGAGGCTTTTCATTAGGCTATTGTACACTAGCTTTTCCTTTGATGGGGGTGGGAAGTGAGTGGATGGGGTGGTGGTAGACAGCAGTTAATAATAATGAGATGCAGTCGAGGTATATTTGGATAGAGACACAGCTTCAGAGTAATAACCTGTCACTGACACCTAAAGGCTCTATGTCCCAAGGAAGTGACTTAAACTTTCTCAGCCTCACTTTCCTCATCCGTAAAACCAGAATAATACCCACCTCACAGGGTTACTTTGAGACTCAAATGAGCTAAAATATCTAAAGTGCTTTGTAAACTTCAAAGCGCTATGTAAATGCTAGGTGGTGTTGTCATCATCTTCTTTGACATTTTATTATTATTTTGTGACCCTGGGTAAGTCATTTCATTTCTCAGAGGTCTAAGCTGATCTCTAAATCACAGAGCCCTTGCTGATGGTATTGATTTGCCCAGGCAAAAGTAGATGCCTCTTTGAGAGTTCCTTATGCCAACGTAAAAGAAAACTAGGTGGTGCAGTATATAGCACACAGTGCTTTGAATCAGGAGGACCTGGCTTCAAATGTGACCTCAGACACTTCCTAACTCTGTGACCCTGGGCAAGTCACTTAACTCCTAAATGCCTCAGTTCCTCCTCTGTCCAATGAGCTGAAGGAAATGGCAAACCACTCCAGTATCTTTGCCAAGAAAACCCAAATGGGGTCACGAAGAGTCAGATATGATTGAACAGTAACAATACCAGTGAAATCACAGGTTTGGTCTCAAACTGAACATAGTAACAGCTGGCATTTGGGTAATATTTTAGAGCTTACAAAGCATTTACTTGACAATAATGAATAGCAAAGCAATGTTGTGGTTGGGGAAAAAATAAAATTATTTGGGGTGGGGAATTCTTTCTTTTGACATTGCTCTAGACATGTTCTCTCTTCTTGCCTGGGTCAGTCTCTCTTGGGGATCAGCCCCATATTATGGGCATTATGAAGCATATACACATTTTAAAGCATGTTATAAAGATGAAATAATATTTGATCATAGAGTGGATGTTCTTAACCTTTTCTGGGCCATAGATCCCTATGGGAATTGGGTAAAAGCTGTCAGAATAATGACTTTTAACAGCTTAAAATAAAATTAAGATTACAAGGGGAACAAAATAAACATACAAACAAGTTCATGGAGCCCAGGATAAGAATCCCTGACCTGGAGTGAGTAAAAAGCCAATGGAAGTTATTAAGTGGGATAATGACCCAGTCAGTCCATCTTTCTACAAATCCCCATAGGTTCATGTCTATGTCCTTAGAGTTGCACATACAGGTTGGGGAGCCCACTCCCTCCCTACAAAACTACTGATTCCAGTTCCCATGTGTGGAAGGGCTGGTGAGGTCAGTCACCCCAAAGGAGACTGAATCCAGCTATACATGCAAGGAACTAGAAAGAGAGCCTCATAATCTGGATGCCAAATAAGATGAGCTACCTCTTGTTAGTATATTAAAAACTAATATCTTAACATCTCAAATTTTGCAATGGATTTTACATCCATTGAATACATTGGCATGCTCATTAAAATTGTAAATAATGCATATGTGGGAGGGATTGCTAACCAGATAGGAGACTTAATCTTAGAGGCTGTTGAAAGGTTAGAACAGTTGTTTCCAGATTGGTGGGAGGCATCATCTAACCCCCAGGGAGCTATGGCCTGACCCCAACAAGTATATGAATAATCAATCACAGGGTGGGAAGGTGGGTTGAATTTCTCACTCCCAGAGATGGGAGTTATCCAAATCCACATGTTGAGCTGGGCATCAGTGCCCCCCCGCCTCACAGGGTGGTTAAACCTAACTGCTACCCAGGTTTCCACAGAATCAGCTATGCAAGTGCCATTGGGAGAAATCCACACCCCTTCCCAGTATCCAGATCACTTTGTTGCTATGACAGTGGTCTCTTGGAAAAGCAACTCCCCACCTCCATTTGGTCTTGAATGGGACATAGTTGAGGAAAATGAGCAGCTGTGGGTGACATCTGGGGCACCCCAGCTATAATTACCTATCTTTAAATCCCATCTCTTCCAAACTTCTCAATTATTGTCAAAAGCAATGCCTTCCTTCCAGTCACACTGGAATCTCCATGTTATCTTCCACTCCTTTCTCACCCTCCCTCCCCAAATCCAATTATTTGCCAACTCTTAGCATATTTATATATGAAGTCTCTCTCCTATGTGACCCCTTCTCTTTACTTATGCAGCTACCACACATCAGTATTTTAGCCCTGAAACACTGCAGCACTCTTTACGTCTATGTCTCAAGGCTCTCCTATTTTCAGTCATCCTCCACATTGCTGTCAAAGTGATTTTCTTAAAGCTCAGATCTAATTCTGTCACTCCCCTACTCAATAAACTCTAATGGCTCCCTATTGACTTTAGGATAAATTATCATCATGATCTTTACAAATTTCTATTTGTAACATTTTACAATGCACTCAGTTATTAGTACAATAGCATCTTAATAGAATTTGTAAATAAGTAAACTTACACAAATAAGTGGTGCACAAATCAAAATTATTACTACTATTGGGATATAGTGAATAGGCAAAAAATCATCTGCAAACAAAAAAAAGGTTAAGTGCCAACTCTCCCCCAAAAGAACAGAGTTGACCACAGATGTTTCTGAAATGGATTTTACAAGCTAAGTCTAGAGTAGAAGGAGAGTTGGTGCTCATTTTTTTTTGTTTGCAGATGATTGTTTGCTCAGTGAAGCTTCTGAGATTGAGATGCAGCAAAATATGGATTGATTCTCTGCCATTTATGCTCATTTTGGCTTCTTAATTAACACTAAGAAAACAGAAGTTCTCCATCAGTCAGCACCACACCATCCATAAATGGAACCATTGGTTACAACAAATCAAGAAATTGTGAATGTTGTGGATAACTTTCCAAGGGTGTAGATATAGATGATGGTGTTGATGTATGCATTTCCACAGCTAGCTCAGCATTTGGGAAGCTCCAAAAGAGAGTGTGGGAGAGAAGAGGAATTAGGTTGCATACCAAACTGAAGGTTTATGGAGCCACTGTGCTGACCTCATCGTTTTTTGCTTGTGAAAACTGGACAGTCTACCAGTGCCATGCCAGGAAACTGAACCACTTCCATTTGAATTGTCTTTGGAAGATTCTGAAGATCACCTGACAGGATAAGGTACCAGACACTGAAGTCTTGTCTTGAGGGGAACTGCCAAGTATTCAAACTGTACTGCAGAGATCACAACTCAATGAGCAGGCCACTTTGCCCAAGTGCAAACATATGTTTACCTAAAATATTATTTTATGGAGAACTCACACAAGGCAATATCTCATGTGGAGGTCTGAAGTAATTTAAGGATGCTCTCAAGGTCTCTTTGAAGAACTTTAGTATTGATTGGGAGACATGGGAGATGCTGGCACAGGATCCTCCAGTAGGGTGTGCCCATTTCAGAGTAGGTACTGTGTTCTATGAGCAAAACAAAGTCCCAGTAAAACAAAGGAAATGTGAGATGCACAAATCTAGAGACATCTGCATCCCAAATGTTTAAATGGATGACTTATGCCTGATCTTTGGTGAAGCCTGCTGAGCTCATATCAGTCTAATAAGCCCTAATTGAACACAGTGTACCTGGACCCCAATATCATGATATCATTAGTCCTCTTTGAGTACAAAGGACAAAAACAAAAAATACAAAATAATATCAAATCCAACATGGATTTACACTAAATTTAAGAGAAACACCAATAGAAATAAGGGTGAGGAAAGGGAGGGTTCACCTCTTGTTTCTCTGTGAGTTAGTTGTTTTCTTTCCTTGTTCCTGCTCTTAGGGCTAGTGCCCACTATCAAACACCCACAGTCACATACACCTCTCAGTTTGTCCATTCAGATTAAGACTTGCAGATGGGGCTGACTCCAGCGGCTCTTCCAATCACACAGCTGTGTGGGATGAAAGCCACTTCTCCCTTCTTTCTCTCTTGTCCTTCCAAAGTATCCCCTCCCCAAACTTCAAAATCCGTTCATGAAAACCAATATCCCTCTGCCATTACAGAGCTCATTTTCCATTAGCTTTTTTATTTCTAAACTGAGAAGAACCACAAATCCCAGAGGGCTTTGTGGTCAGTCCACCCCTGACTGAGGTTGATTTCATTCTGCTAACTGTTTCCTAGCTTAGGCCCTTGTCCCCAACCCATCACTGAGGGGTCATTTGCTTTCTTTAGAGTGAATGGACCCAGATATATCTACCATTACAATTAGTTCCCAGGAAGTTCATACTTACAGAGCACAGCACAGTTTAATCAAATCATTTGGGGAATGCTTCAGTCTCTTTTTCCTTTATTGCTTGTTTTTCTTCTAAGAATTATGTGTGTGTGTATTATATATAGGTATATAAAATACACACACACACACATATATATATATATGTGTATATATACATATATATACACACACACACACACATACATACAAACATATATGTATACACACATACAGGAAAATAAAAAAGATTAAATAGATCTGTAACAGAAATACGTGTGACAAAAGTAGAGACTACAAGCATTTTTAGGTGGAAAGACCTTAATGATCTAACTTTAAGCAAATTGGGGAGGTCCTAGTACATAGAAATTAATTCCTTTTAATCATATCTTTTTTAAAATATAGTGTATATAATATTAAACACAACACATATGTATTTCAATGTGTGTATATTCATATATCAAATTGTATATGTATATATATGCATTGTGTATGTATAGTGGCTATATATGTAAAAAAAATAGATATATGTGTGCATGGATATAAACAGTAAAAAATGTACTAGACTTGGAGTCAGGAAGACCTGGATTCAAATTCAGCCTCAGACACTTAAAAATTATGTGAGCCTGACTGAATCATTGAATGTCTGTCTGCTTTAGTTTCCTCATCTGTAATATGAGGATTAATAATAGAATCTAAGTCTCAGGCTTGTTGCAAAGATCAAATGAGAGAATATATGCAAAATACTTTGCAAACCTTAAAGAGTTATATTAGAAACAGTACATGTGGGTGTGTGTATATATACATATACTATAACACTGTGTGTGTGCATGTGTGTATACTATAATACTATATATGCATATAAACATGTATGCATGCATATGGTTAATTATATATTTTCTATGTGTATATGCATATACATATGTGTACATACATGCATACCTATACATGTACATGTGTATGTGTATATGTGTATGTATATATGTATATGTGTATGTGTGTATATATGTATATGCATATGTATACATATATGTATACATACACATACTAGGAACTATATGACACAGTAGATAGAGTGCTGACCCTGGAGTCAGGAGTCCAAATTTGGCCTGAGCCACTAAATGTGTTACCCAGGACAAGTCACCTCACCATATGTTATGTGAATCTGAAGACCTTCCATTCCCCTAGGCCCTTTGCTTAAGTGGATTAAGTGGCTCTGAGAACCTTCCCAGATTTGAAAGTATATTCTGTCCCCTAATAGGCTGAATGTGGTCACATTGAGCCTGTGGCAGGAGGCTTGTTTTTCAGGAATACCCACACCTTATTATTTTGTGATTGGGCAGTAGGTCAAGAGGGCTGTGACATTCTCTGAGCCAGGAGAAGGTTATGTATATAGGCCCTGATGTGAGGTTTTGCCTTGGGGCTCACTTTGAGAAGAGTTGTGTGATTTGGCCAGATGAGACTCTGGGAAGCTGTTGAGCCCCCCGGCTTTGAAAAACCCAGATGTTGGTGCTTCTCTTCTCTGGTAACTGAATAGGTATAGATGTAATGGTCAGATGGCTGGAAGCTCGTCTGCTGATCTGTTTCTTTGCTTGTAACTGGTGTTTGTAACTTGTGTTTGCTTTCTCTGAAGTTCAGGGGGCTGACTTTTCCCCTTGAACTAAGTAAATGATATGTGTTTGATTGATTAAAGTGAGACTGTTAACCCATTTTGGGTTGCTTTCCTTTAGACAAGCAGATCTAAGAACCTGTGCTAGCAGCCACCCTGGGTATGCTAGGGTGCTTGCTAACACACCATATTTGCCTCGGTTTTCTCCTCTGTAAAATGAGCTGAAGAAGGAAACAGCAAACCACTCTACTGCCTTGCCAAGAAAACTCCAAACGGGGTCACAGATTCAGACACAACTAAGAAAGTGCTGAAAAACCACATGCACATACACAAAGACAAACATACAATGTTTACACATATACATGAATGCCGGCATAGCCATGTACACAGGTGCCCATTTTCCCAGGTGTGACTCTGTTCAGGTAGAGAGCTCTCAGTGGGGAACTTCTCCTGTCAAGGCAGGTAAGTACCTTTTTGGTGAGCTCTTTCCCTGCAATTTCTCCACTTAGAAAGTTGCCTGGGGCTCTGAGAGACTTAAGTGACTTACCCATGGTTACTTAGCCAGCCAATGTGTGGAAGAGATAGGACATGAAGCCAAGTTTTTCCAACAGAGGTTGTTTGCTCTGCATCCAAAGGCAGTAAGTTATGTGTCATACTTAAATGCTAGAAGCAGGATCAAGATTTTAGCCAAGTGATGCTTAGGCAGCTCATTTCCTATCTCTTTGTCTCAGTTTCCTCAACTGTAAAAAAAGACCTGGGCTTCATGGCCTCTACCATGTCTTCTAGCTCTTGTGATCCTATGTGAAGCTATGGTCCTTCTCATCTCTAGCTGGTGCCTAATATACTCCCTTCCCCTGGGGAATTGAAATGACTTCTCTAGGATCCTGGAACTATTTCTTTTTCTTTTTTTTTTTTTGAATGACTGGTTTATTTACTTTTAATTTACAAGATTCAGTTCCACAATCACTTGAGTTTCAGATTTTCTCCCCTCCCTTCCCCCCCACCCCATGGTGGCGTGCAATCCTGTACAGGATCTGCAAATACTTTCACATTGTACAATAGTTTGGTCATATAGAAGGGTTGTAACCAATGAGTGATCACTGGGAAAAAAGGAAAAAAAGCAAAACCAGACATGAAAGAGAACGATAACGAGTTTTGCTTCAGTC
>JAQQSU010002592.1:0-14627 GCA_028627135.1 Pseudochirops cupreus
GGGAGGAAGAGAAAGAATCTAGAATCTAAAGTTCTACAATCAAATGTTAAAAAAAAAAATATATATATATATATATATATATATATATATATATATATATATATGTATATATATATATATGAAGTTTAGAGAGAAAAAGAATATTTGGGTTAAGGTCAGAACCATAGACCAAAACAAGATATACCTAAAGAAAAAAAGGTTGAGGCCAGAGACATTTAGAAATTTTCAGACCAAAATGTAACAGTCATGGAAGTGAAAGGTTATAAAAACATAAGAATTGAGTAGGGGTCTAGAGAATTTTAATATGTCATTTTACCCTTACAAGGGCTTTCCAATCCATCTCCTTGTCTTCATTCATAAACCCACTGATCTAATTCAGACCCTAATTCCCATTTGCCTGGACTATTGTAATAGAATTTTTGTGTGGTACTTTTAAAAAATGTATTTTACTGATTTTTTTTTCTATTACTATAATTTTCCCCAGCATACTTCCTGCTCTCTCTTCTAGCAGGCCACCCAATATGGTAAATAGTTATTTTTGTAAGACAAAAAAAGGAGGGGAAAGAGAGAAAATAATCAAAACTGATCAACATATTTAAAAAAGGAAAATATATGCCCTGTACCTCCTACACCTGGAAAGAGTTAGAGTGGAAGTATCTTTCTTTGAGGCATTCTAGTTTTTTGTAGTTTTGCAAGATTCTCAGCATTCACTTTTGATTTTTTTGGTAATTTTTCTTTCCATTGATGTTGCTGCAGTCATTACACACACATACACACAGAGACACAAACACACACAACATATGAACATATTTTAGATCTTACATTAATCTCCCTCAGTTCATTTTTTCATGCTTCTCTGTGTTTATCACATTTCTTATAGCAAAGTGCTATGGCATTTTAGATACATACCACAATTTGGTTACCCACTTTCCAAGTGTGAAATATAAATTATTTAGGATAGAACTCCTCTTTTAAAAATAAAAACTGATAGACAAAATGCAATTTTTAAAAAATGAGCTTTCATTGCATACCTTAAAAATTGGCAATGATGAGAAAAGATGTTAATAGTCAATAATTGTAAGTGTTTTATAAAGAGAGAATTCTGTCTGTAGTAAACTCTTGGTAGAACTGTGAATCAGTACCGTTCTGGAAAGAAATGCAAAATTGGGCATATTAATCAATCGTTCAGTCAATAAACAATTATTAAGAGTCTGCTGTGTATCAAGCACTGTGATAAGGGATGGTGCTACAAAAAGACAAAAGACAGTCCCTGCTTTCAATCTAATGAGAGAGAAAACATACAAACAAATACAAAACAAGCTATAAACAAGAAAATTAGGAAATAATTACTAGAAAAAATGAGCTAGAATTAAGGTGGCTAGGGAAAATCTTCCCGTAAAAGATGGGATTTTAGCTGAGTCTTAAAGGAAGACGAAGAAATTCTAAAAAGTTCATACTCTGATCCAGAGCTTCCGTTACTAGGCTTGTACTTTAAAATATCATTGATATGAAGTAAATCCATATATACACCAAAATATTAACAGCAATACTTTTTGTAATAGCAAAGATTGGAAACAAATTAATGTGTCTTTTTTATTGTTAAAATCTATTTTTCTACTTTATTATTTATTTTCAAAATTCCTTTCATTTAAATTGAGTTCCAAATTCTCTTTGGGTACAAAACCTAGTAGAAATATTGCAATATCAAACAGTATGTGAAATTTTACAGCCTTTTGAGTATATTTCCCAATTATTCTCCATAACATTGGAACAAGTTTGCAACTCCATAAACAGTTCATTAGTGTACTTATTTTCCCTCCTCCAGCATTCGTTATTTCTAATAGGTGTGAGGTGCTACTTCAGAGTTGTTTTAATCTACATTTCTCTAAGCAATAATAATTTAAAGCATTTTTTCAAATGGCTATAGATAGCTTTGATTTCTTCTTCTGAAAATGCCTCTTCATATCATATGACCATTTGTCACTTAGAGAATAGCTCTTATTTTATAAATTTGACTCAGTTAGGGAGCTAACTAACATATTTTAAAAATGAGGCCTTTAGTGGAAAAACTTGGCATAAATTTTTTTGATATTACTTCCTTACCTATAGTTCCTTTTAGCAAACTATAGTTTCTCTTAATCATTTAATTAGGTCTGTTTTTGCTTTTACTTTATCTGAGATCATGATTGCTCCTCCTGCCTTTTTTACTTCAGCTGAAGTATAATAGATTCTGCTCCAACCCCTCATTTTAACTCTACCTGTGTCTTTCTGTTTCATATGTGTTTCTTGTAAACAACTTGTTGTTAGATTGCGAGTTCTAATCCATCCTGCCATCTGCTTCTGATTTATGGATTAGCTCATTCATTTACATTCACAGTTATCATTACTATTTTCCTCTATCCTGTTTTCTTCTATTTAATATTTTCTCGCTCTTTTATCCTGTCCCTCAAAAGGTTTTTTGTCTCTGACTGCTGCCTCCCTTACTCTGTCCTCCCTTTTATCATTTAACCCTTTTCCCTATCCCCTTCCCCTCCCATTTCCCTATTGGGTAAGATATATTTATACATCCAACTAGATTGTCTGTGTATTCTTCTCTCTTTGAAACAATTATGATTACCTTCAGTATTATAATATTTAAGCCCTCCACTCCTTCAGTGTGAAAGCTGCTAAATCTTACATGATCCTGACTGTAGCTCATGATATTTGATTTTTTTTTTCTGACTCCTTGCAATATTTTCTCCTTGGCATGCAAGTTCTGGAATTTAGTTCTAATATTCCTGGAAGTTTTCATTTTGGGAGCTCTTTCAGCAGGTGATTTGTAGAGCTTTTAATTTCTGTTTTACTCTCTAGATCTAAGATATTGGGGCAGTTTTCCTCAAAAACTTTTTGAAATGTGATATCTAAGCCGTTTCTTTGTTCTTGTCTTTCAGTCCAATACTTCTTAAATGATCTTTCCTTGATCTTCTTTCCCAATCAACTGTTTTTCTAATGAACTATTTCATGTTTCCTTCTATTTTTTCATTCTTTTGACTTTGTTTTATTGTTTCTTGATGCCTCATGGAGTCGTTATGTTCTACTTGCTCAATTCTAATGTTTAAGGATTTATTTTCCTCAGGGAAATTTTGATATCTCCTTTTTCGTTTGACCAATTCTGCCTTTTAAGGAGTTATTTTCCTTAGTGAATTTTGTACCTTTTTATCCATTTGGCCAATTTTGCTTTTTAAGTAGTTCTTTTCTTCAGTGAATTTTTATGCCTCTTTTACCAAGTTGCCAGTTCTATTTTGGTATTATTTTCTTCACTATTATTGTGTGTCTCTTTTACCAAGTTGTTAATTCTCTTTTCATTTTTTTTCCCCATTACTCTCTTTATGTTTCCTAATTTTCTCTACTACTCTTACCACTTTCTTTAACTTTCCCAGCAATTCTTTTTAGGCTTATGCCTCACTGGTGTTTTTTTTTTCCTTTTTCTTTGAGGTTTTGAGTATAGCTATTTCACATTGTTGTCTTCTTCAAAGTTTTTATCTTGGTCTTTTTTATGGTCAAATTGTCTTTTGTTGTGGTTGTTTGCTGATTTTCCCAGTATATTTCTTGACTTTTAACTTTATTTTAAAGTAGAGCTTTGCTCACCTGGGACCAGGGAGGGGTTGCCACAAGCTTCAGGCCTTTTTGTGCTGCTATTTTTAGATCTAGTTCTGGGGGTCTAAAAGTTTTGCTAGGGCCTCTGCTCCCTTGTGACTGGCCACAAGCATGGTTTTCTACCTTGAAATTGAGACCCAGACCTGTATATGGCAATAGAGTTGCCGATTAGCACAAGCTACACTGGGTACCAGCAAAGGGTCTCCTGCAGTCAGTCTCTTTCTGACCAGTTGTCCAGACCCTTTACCATCTCTGAGCTAAGATTTCCTGAAGCTACCACTACTGTTGCTACTGCTGCTACTGCTGGCATTGCTAGCATGATTGCCTACATAAGGCACTGCTTATGCTTATGCTAATCTCTATGCCAGGCCCTCATCCTGGTGTCACAGACTTCTGCTGTCTTCTTAATTTGTATTTGGCTAGAAGAAATGTCTCACTCTGACCAAAAGGTTGGTTCTATCACTCCAAAATTTGATTTGAAGTATTATTTTCAAGTTATTTGGAGGGGTATGTTGGTAGAGTTCAACCTGGTTGCTGCCTCTGTTCTGCCATCTTGGGTGCCTCCTTGCTTCAAGTCTCTCTATTTCAGTTCTCACTCAGTTGCCAGAGTGATTTCCTGAACCACAGGTATAACCATGACAGTTCCCTGCTTGATAAACTCCAGTGATTCTCTTTTGCTTCTAGAATCAAATGCAAAGTCCTCTCTTTGGCAGTTAAAGCCTTTCTCAACCTGGTTCTCATGGAATTCTAATAAACTTGCCCCTAGCCCCAATATTCTGACTTCTTTATAGGCCCCACTAACCAAGAAGTCCACTGCCCCTACCTAGCCACTCAACACCCCAGCACTCCACCCCCATAAACTCAATATCTTAACTTCTTCATACATACCTCACTGCTCACTAGAGCAACCATGAACTTATATTTCTCACAGAATAGCAGGTATGTCCATGTGATGGGATTCTAGTGAATGCCTCCAGCTAGCCATTGACCCCAGACCTATTCCTCATATTCCCCCCAGAAACGGCAGGTGTGTCCATGCCCTCAACCACAACCACAACTAGCTAATCTCAGGCAGGACCACACTATTCAGTCAATCAGAAAGCAGCACCACCGGGGTGCCCCTAAGAAGGCGCCTGCACAGTAACAGTAAAGAAGTTACCTAGAGTGAAATAATGATGTAGAGAGGCTTATTATAATACCATTATCACACATACATACCGCCCACCCCCCAGTGGATTTTTCTGTATACGTTATGGGTAATCACATTTGCTGTTCCCGTGTGTCTGGGACCCTCCCCCTATTACTTAATCCCTTAAGAAACCCCTTTTCAATATTAAAAATTTCTGTTATGAAATTGCATCTTTATCCTATAAAAATCCATCTCATTTTCTCTGAAGTTGCTAATTCCTCTTGAACCTTAGCCTGCTTCATGAGAATTGTCAATATCAATAAGTGCTTAAACTTGGATTAGTGCTCTGACTCTGAAGTCTTTGAGAAGATTCTATCAGGACACATCATGAAACCCCAATAGATTTTCGTGTTCTTGGGTAGATAAAGTTGGAAATGCAACAGTACTTTTCCAGCCTTATAGTAAATTAGCTGACTGTCTTGCCATCCCTCATATGATATATATATATATATATATATGTATATGTATATGTATATGTATATGTATATGTATATGTATATGTATATGTGTATGTATATGTATATGTATACACACACACACATATATATATCTATATCTATCTATCTATCTATCTATCTATCTATCTATCTATATTCTTTTTCTTTTGTGCCATTGCACTGATTCTCATTTCCTTCTTGACCACATCTTAGAATCTCTAGTTTTCATCAAAACTTAGCTCAAACATTACCTACAATATTGGAATTTTCCTGATCCTTCAGTTGCTCATGCTTTCCTTACGTCAAGTAACCTTAATTTATTTTCTATGTATTTGTTATTCCACATATGTTAAATTTCTCTATTGAATGTAACCTTCCCTTTGACTCCATGAAAGGTCTTGCTTGTGTCTTCATATCAAAACGTCCTGGCATAGTACCCAGAATAGAGTAAGCTTTTAATATATGTTTATTAACTGATCGAACCCATAGAGAAATGAAAGCATCCTTGATACTTATATTTATTTTCTGTGTACTTACTGTTTACTTTCAATAAAATTTGAGCCCCTTGAGGACAAAGATGATCATTTTCTTCCTAACTCCATCACTTAGAGCAAAGCACTAAAAACATGGTAGTTGAATTGAATAAAATTGACTTTTGATGAAAACCACCTTGTCTATTTTAAAATCTGAGAAAATATGACCATTTTGTCAGCTTTTTCATTAGTGTGTCCCTTGGCATTCTTGCCTGCTTACTTTTCCATGTGGAATTAATTATGATTATATTTTTGTTCTTGAATATCATGTCCAATTCTTTGTGGCCCCATTTTGGGATTTTCTTGGCAAAGATACTGGAATGGTTTCCCATATCCTTCACTAGCTCATTTTGCAGATGAGGAACTAAGGCAAGTGGGGTTAAGTGACTAGCCCAGGGTCACACAGTTATTAAGTGTCTGAGGCCGAATTTGGACTAATGAAGAGGAGTCTTTCTGATTCCAAGATGAGTGCTCTATTGTACCACCTAGCTGGCCATGATTATGTCCGCTTATATAAAAAAAAGCCTCTTAAGTTTTGATTGATATTGCATTGTGATGATGAAGAAATCACAGAGAGATTCAGTAGGACTATTCACTATTAATGGGTTTTATCACACTTCCTAGAGTTACAGACTCTGAGATAGTTGTGTAGAAGCCGTATAAATATATTGAAGAGGCAAGCTGATATATTATATTGGAATTATTTGCAAAAAAATCTTAGAACACTTTATTGAAACAATTGTCAAACAATCTGAAAGTTTTGTGATTGTATTAAAAAAAAATCTCCCGTACAACCATATCAGCATTGGTATTGCATTGAAACAATTTCTAAACAACTGTTTCAGATTTCACAACCACAGTGTTTAAAACCCATTAATAGTCATCAGTCCTATTGAAACTCTCTGGTTTTCCTTCTGCTCATTCAATTGCGCAAAAGCCACAGTACATTGAAGATGGAATCAATGTTCTCTATCTCCAGTTATTAAACTTATTTCAGGATTTAACCCCAGTCAAACAGAGCTTTAAAGACAAGAACCAGCAGTGCTTTTACTCCACACTTCTGTTTAATTGGAAAATAAATTAATTCAGACTTAATAATAAACCAAGTAACACGATTAAATTTGGATGGGACTTAAACAAGTCTTCAATATCAGGTCATGTGTAGAAGGAAGGTAAAACTAATCATCCTAGACATAACACTAACAAACATCTCTTCTTCCTCAGTGTTATGGGCAGGTGAAGGAGGAGATGTCTTTAAAATCCTTTTAGCTCCTTGGTTCTAAACAAATGAGTGAAAAATTATTTTGACAAATTCTTTAAATAATAAATAGGTTCCAGGGATCATTGCTGTTCACTCTTGTTGTAAAACACAAGTCATTTAGGCCATAATGTAAAGTATCTATATGATGTTATTCTTTCTATGGGATTCCTTTTTGTTTTTTTAAACAGTTAGCTACTGTGAAGATTTTCTTCCCTCACACAATAATCTCCAGCGTATAAATGGACAACCTAGCTAAAGGGGGAAAAATGAATGTTTCTGAAGAGAGAAGTCATTTTACTATCTGCTGAGAGCTTATATCTCAAGATCAGTCAGAAAGCTAGGCCTTATCTTCTTTGTTGACAATCACTGCCTGGTGAAAACATTCCTTTCCAGGAACATGAATCTTGTCCATCCATCCCTGAAGTGATGCTGTGATCTAACAGAATAGTTTGCTAAGCTAACACTTAGGGAGCAGAGGATGGGAGATTTCCTTCAATCAGAAAGGTAATAATCTGTGGCATTCCCTTACTAGACAACATGCACACACACACACACACACACACACACACACACACACACTCTCCTTATGATGGCTTGTATGTGCTGGATATACATTTCCTTAAATAAAGGTGCTGAAAAGGAAAAAAAAAAGGATCACATGCACTTCCTACATTACGTGATAATAAGTATATACCATTCTAACCAATCTATCACTTAATTCTCACAATAGAAGATTTAAATCCTACAGCTGGAGAATTTTGCAAGTTCCAAATGTTGGCACTGTTTTATAAGAGATCTGTGTACAAATCTCAGCTCCAATTAGCTATGTGACCGTGAGCAAGTCACTGTATTTCTGAATTATCAGTAAAATGGGAATGATAGGATTCACCTCATTAGATTGTTGAAAGGAACAGAAATGTTTTTAAAGGACTTGCAAGCTTTAAATTGCTGTCTAACTGCCACTTTATAGGAAAGCCACCATGGCATAGTGGAGACAAAGCCAGTCTTAGACAACCTGCATTCAAATTCTACTTCTGGGATGGCTAGATGGCTCAGTGAATAGAGTACCGGCTCTGGAGTCAGGGGGACCTAAGTTCTAACCTGGCCTCAGACATATAACACTTACTAGCTGTGTGACATTGGGTAAGTCACTTAACCACAACTGCCCTGCCTTCCTCCCTTCAAAAAGAAAAAAAAAAATACTTCTGAGGCTATGCGACATGGGAGAAGTGCCTCAGGCAACTGTCTATCACTGTTAATTGCAGAAACGGTCAACTGTTCTGCATCAGAACTGGGTGCTCCCTAGCAAGATAAAATCAGAGGTCTAAGTGAAATATGAATGGATTTTAGGGAAAGAGGGAATACTGTACAATGGTGGATACAAAGCTGACCTTCAGATCAGGAAAATCTGAGTTCAAGTCCTGCCTTTAACACGTACTGACTATGTAATTCTGGGCAAGTCATTTAACTGCTCAGTGTCTCCAAGCAATTCTCCAGGGCCATAAGATTCCAAAAAGATGCTGATCTGCATTTGTAGGGGGAGTTTCCTCATGAACATTCCCAATGTTAATGAAATCCCAAGACTGATCCAAAAAATAAATATTAGTTACTGTCATTAATGGCGCGAGGTTTTGAATTCTGGTGCTAAATGGATACAATTATTCTTTGTTTTCACACGTTGTATGGCAATTATATTTACGTTCAGATTCTAGGTACTTTAATTATTTTCTCTGTCATGCATAATTATTCGTTTTTTTCTTCATAGATAAAGTGATAATTTATAATCAAAAAGATTGGTTATGTATGTCATTATTATCTTACAGATGGCAGTGGGCAAAGAGTTAATGTGATTTTTTTTTATCCCTGCTGTTCCTGCCTTGGCTGTACCTTATGTGTAACATATTGAAATTTTAGTCCTGAAAAATTAAACTAGTTTGGGCCTGTAAATCCTTTTACTAATCTGTGAAATTTAGAGGCAGTATAACATTGAAGAAAAAGCAATGGATTTGAAGCCAAGAGTTCTAGGTTCTTCGTTCATCTTTGCTTCTGTGTAACCTTGAGCGAGACAATTTGGTTTTCCCTCATTCATAAAATAAGGGGGGGGGGGCGGTGCTACATGCTAACTAAGGTTTCTTCTGGATCTTAATCCAATGACATTTCCCTGAGGTTGTCTCAGGACAAATTGCTTTATTTTTATAATGGAGATAAGAATGCTTGTATTACCTAACTTGCAAGTTTGTTGTGAGAAATTTTTTTTGGGGGGGTAGGGATTCTAAAGCATTAAACTAAACTTAAAAGTGCTAAAGCATTTGGTTATTATTAGTCCTTATCATTGCTATCATCACTACCACCTATGGCAAGTCATATGATCCTCTCTACATCTCCACCACTTCCTGGCATTGGATTGTGCAGCCTTTATCTTTTCTCCAAGTGTAGTAACTTGTGTTGGCCTTGATTTTCAGATGGTTCCAACCCTAAAATTTCGTATATTAAGTATTCCTATGTACACAGTACAATTACAGACTCTGCAGTAAACATATTACAATATTTTGTTTGTTCATAACTCACCTGCCCTTGTAAATAGCATACAAGTGTTCATTAAAAGAATCAGTTTACATTATTTCTTACATTAGGCTTACGTTAGCCTAAGATGTTCCTTGAGTTAAAAGCATGTTTACTAGTGCCTTGAGCTAAATGTGGAATGGCATTTATTCCTTCAGATTCTGGGGTACTGTTTAGTAATCTATTGCTTCAGTGTTCTGAATTGAAATATCATTGAGGGTTAATGAATTCTAGGATGAATACAAGTTCAATGGGTGCCTAAAAGTGAGAGAATTTTATTCGTTTTTCTACTTTGCTTCAGCTCCACTTCTACTATCCTTTTCCCCAACAGGGTGGGATTATTTTTTTCTGAATTGTAAAAGATATCACTGTAGTAACAGTGATTATGTCCATATGTTAAAGATGGTTGTTAGAGATGAGAGACATTAAATAAAGCTAGTATATGTTGGGGCGATATGACTTATATCAGACTCTTACCAATTTTTAATAAAGAAAATTTTTCCCCTTCTTGCCCATGGCTTAAAGTGTCATTGCTCAACTCTTTGCATATTTCAAACAGGTTCTTTGTTTCCAATAAAAACATTACTGCTTTTATTTCCTGTCATTGGTTTTGTACAATTTTATTGTTGGAACAATCCAGCAGACTGTAAAGTAATTCAAATACATCAACATATCATGTTCATCAAAGAAATTTGGCAGAGATTCATTATGAAGGAAGTTACTTTTCACCCAAATAGTTTCAAGTCAATATGAAGTTGAAAAAGGAATTATTAAAAATCAACCCTGATAATAAAACTTATTAAATACACCAGAATCTAAAGAAATTAATGTCATTCCACATTCAGTATAACAAAATCATATAAAAGACTGGTCACTTTTGGACCTTACAACCAAAAGGGGTTGTGTGTGTGTGTACACATACATATATGTATGTGTAAATGCGCATCTGTAAATAAGAATATGTGTGTATTACTGTATATACATATATGTATATGTGCATGTATATATATGTGTGTGTATACACATATACATACATATATATGTATATACATATATATACATATACATATACATATATATATATATATATGCCTGCATGTATGTGCATGAAAACCCACAAAAACAGCCTCACGTGCCAAATTGATTACAAAAACTTTAAAGACAGCATTGAAATAGTCCAATGTTTTCAACTGTTGATTTGAGATCAGAGTATAAGCACTTAGGTAATAGGTTCATTAATCTAGAGGTGGAGGGGTTGTCAGAAGCCACTTAGTCTAACCTTGTCACATTACAGATGAAAAAAGAAACTGAGACCCAAGGAAATAATGGGCTTAACTCAATGCCAGGGGTAGGATTTGTACCTAGTTTCTCTTACTTTAGAGCCAAGGTTCTTGTCATTGACTAAGATTGCCCAGCTACACTGATGCATCAGTGTCCTGTGGAAGTGATATTAGGTTCTTTCCTGATGGTCTCCTAACCCTTCAAATATATTATTTTGATTTTTTAGGAAGCAAGAGGTAGGTTTTAGCCCCCTAGGAAACTCCCACTGAGCAATCACCTTCAACCAATGCAGATACATAAATCTATATTTATTTTGTATATGCTTATATGTGTCTGTGCTGTCTCTATGAATGGAATGTAAGCTCATTCAGAGCATGGCTGATTTCACTTGTGCTTTTACATTAACCAGAGCCTTACATATAGTAGGTGCTTAATAAATGATTGATTGATTAAAAATAGCTGTAGGAATAAAAGCCCAAAATGGAAAAAATTACTTCAAATATTTGGTTTTTTTTGAAGGATATGTCTCTTATCCAGGATCTGCCGTAATTAAGTCTTCAGTTTTCTTTTCAAGGATGTCTCTTATCCAGAGACTGCCCTAATTAAGTCCTCAGAGATCCATCAACAGGTGATGATTTTAAAAAAATATAGTCACTTACAAGTTCAATTCATTAAAGAAAAAATATTAAGGACCCAGTCTGCACAAGGTGCTATTTTAGGTATTGAGGACATAGAGAAAGTCTTTGTCCTCAATACCTTACCTTTGGTCAAGGAGATACGACATACTCAGAAAGATAAATCTAATGTATTCAGAATAATTTCAAAAGGAGGAGAGCAAGAAGTTAGTCATGGGCAGAGCAGAAAAGCCCTAGGCTGTCTACTAATGAGTAGTGAGGTCTTCAAGTTTGTCTATTAATGGGCAGAGGGATTTTTATATGCATTGGTGAAGAGATTCTCATTACCAATAAAATCTCAAATCTTTGAAATTTTTTTCTCATAAAGATAAAACACAAATAAAAGAAATACCATTGTAACCATAAAATGCTATCATTCATCAGTTTCTTTTTTTCCACTTATAGGAATATTTCTGAGTAATTAGAAAAGATTTGAGTGCTATTAAATACAAACTCAAGTTATTTTGAAACAAATTAGACAAAAAATAAAAAAAAAATTCATCACCCTTTACCAAATTCATGGTCAGCCTTGGTAGTTATATATTTTATGGATAACAACTGAAATAATTTCCCATATTATTTAATAGGTAAAACTAGCATGGAAAAGAGTGGAAGAATTCATTTAAAAGGGCAAAACTATTTCCTAGCCAAAAAAAAAATAGTGTGACATTTGATTTTTATAAAGCTTTGGGCATGACAAGAGTCAGACTGGGACTCAAAATTGGCCGTGGCATTTAAAGACATTTAAGCCCATCATTATGCAATTACAATACATTGAGATCTTCTTAAGGCCTGCTGCCACCTTGTGATTGTGTATGGTACTCTTTAAATCTATCACCCTTACCCCTGACACCTATATCCCCAGCTTTTTCAGTTATAAACAAGTAATGCCACAACAGCAGCAAACGTCCTTTTTAAAAAAGGGGAATAGTACTGTTTATGTTGAAGATAAGAAGAAACCATGTTTGTCTTCAAGTACATTTATTTCTCATGAGAAAATAGGACATATACACAGATAGGCCAATGCAAAGTATATTGAAATTGATTTCAAGAGGAAGAGAATTGAAAGAGTTGCTTGGGTAGAGAGAAGAAAAGCTCTGAGGTCAGAAGCCATGCCTTCATTACTTCCAGGATATAGATATGGAAGCATAATGGAAGGCTGATATGGAAGGCTAATACAAATAGTAGGTACTCAAAGGTCAATGAGTTGATAAAAAAGATGGTAGAAATAGCAAATGAGACACCCTTCCACCCTCTAGTCCCCCCTATATACAGACATATGTATATATGTCTGTATATACTTTTATTGCTAATAATGAGTATTTTCTTTCTAGAAATATGCAAATGAAATTGATCAAATATTTTCTTGGCAGTTATTTGTTAGAAAATACAATAAAGGGCGTGATATGTAGACGGGAATCTGTGAGTTCAAAGTTACGTTCTTGATTTTACCACTGATTACAATTATTTAGTTATTTTTATTTCTTTGTGGTAGAATTTTAGGATATTAGAACTCAACAGAAGCTTAGAAGAAACCTAGTCCATTCCTGAATTTTACAAGAAGGAAACTGAGACTCAGAAAGACATATTCAGGGTTACACAAGCATTTTTAAAGTTGGAACTAAAGCCTGAGAGTCCTGATTGCTAGTTTTGTTTCTTCCTCCCATATGCTTTTTTTATACAAAATCAATAATGATAGTTATAGAATTTTGTAAGCTCATAGCTATAATATTTGAAGAAATCTTAGAAGTTTGCTAGTTCAATCTCCTGCTTTTATAGATGAGAACACTGAGCCTTGAGCTATTAAATGACTTGTATCAAGTCACATAGCCAGGAAGTGGTATGAGTCCAACTATAGCACAGCTTTAAAAACTTTATTTAGAGAAAGCATCCATAGATTTCGCCAAACTGTCCAAGTGATATGCACAAAAAGGTTAAGAAACCTTGATCTAGACTAATTCCCATGTGTAAAGATTAGAAATCTAAAGTCTGGAGGGGATAAACAAACTCAAGGATACACAGTTAATAAGTGGCAAAACTTGCAGCAAAACCCTAGGCTTCTGACTCACAGGCCAGTGAACTTTTCCAGTATGCTACCATGCTCTGTGACATAAATCATCATAATTAAGGAAGTATAATGATAAGATGATTAATTTATTCACCAAGTATTATTTAGTGCCTACTCTTTTGCTAGGAGCTGAACTAGCTGCTACAACAGGGATTGTTAGTCTTTTTATATTTAATGGTCCCCTTAGCGGTTTTGTGAAATGTATGGACCTTTTCATCAAAATAATATTTTTAAATGCATAAAATGGGATTACAAAGGAAATCAATTATATTTAAATACAGTTATCCATGTATCTGACAAAGTAATGCACTCCAAGTTACAAAACTCCAAACTAGTGATATGAAGATCTATTTAAGCTTCTTACGAAAAAAAAACATTTTAAATATATAACTAAAATAATTAGATAAACATGATAATTATATGGTTTATTCCTTTTATTAGTCTTTGAAAATTAGTCAATTTAAATAGATGAAGTTCAGATGAATACTTTTTTTAAAAAAATGTACCCTCAGTTGCAATTTCTTCTCTTCTAAAACAAAGTTCCTTCTAGTTTTAATATTCTATGACTTCTCTACTCACTATGTCTGTTCAGTGTTGGAATCTTCAAGAATCAATGCCCAGTTGTCTGTATATATATTCTACCACTGTATTGTGGCTTTCTTGTGGAGCTGTGACTTGAACTGCCTTCTGTGTTCTGGGTTAGGATCAACTACGTTTTGTTTTTTGTTTTGTTTTGTTTTGTTTTTTTTTAATATGACCTTAAAATCATTTTCTTTTAATTTTTATTTTCAGCTGGTGAGGGCCAACAAAATTCATTAGTGCTACTATCATCCCACTATCTTTGTACTATGTTTTCTCACCTTTGCTCGTTTGTTCACGTCTTTGCACATGCTTAGGGTAACTAACAGAGGTATTTTTTCTGCTCATAGCCATTGGTTACAATCAGTTGCAATGGTGCTCATACTGTAAGGCTCAATTTAAATACT
>JAQQSU010002593.1:0-14627 GCA_028627135.1 Pseudochirops cupreus
AGGAAAATTGCCCTGATATTCTAGAACCAGAGGGCAAAATAGAAATGGAAAGAATTCACCAATAGCCTCTTGAAAAAGATCCGCAAAAGAAAACTCCTAAGAATGTCTTAGCCAGATTCCAGAACTCCTAGGTCAAGGAGGAAATATTACAAGCAGCCAGGAAGAAACAATTTGAGTATTGTGGAAACATAATCAGGATAACACAAGATCTAGCAGCTTCTACATTAAGGGAGAAAAGGGCTTGGAATATGATATTCCAGAGGTCAAAGGAGCTGGGATTAAAACCAACAATCACTTTCCCAGCAAAACTGAATATAATGTTTTAGAGAAAAATATGGTCATTCAATGAAATAGAGGACTTTCAAGTATTCTTGATGAAAAAAAACAGAGCTGAACAGAAAATTTGACTTTCAAATACAAGAAACATGAGAAGGTAAGCAGGAAAAAGAAATCAAAAAGAATTTATTAAAGTTGACCTATTTATATTCCTACATGGAAAAATGATAATTGTAACTTATGAGACTTTTCTTGGTATGAAGATAGTTGAAGGAAATATATATGCATGTGTATATGTATATGTATATGTATACATACATATATATGTATATATAGGAGGGTATATGTGTGTATAAATAACACATGTGAGTGTGTGTATATGAGTGTACGTATATACATAGAGAGCACAGGATAAGTTGAATAGGAAGGGATGATATCTAAAAAACAAAATTAAGAGTTGAGAGAGGAATATAATGAGAGAAAAAGAAAGAGAGAGATCAAATACGGTATATTATTGCTTATAAAAGAGGCAAGAGAAAATTGTTACAATGGAGAGGAAGAGCAGGAAGGTGAAAGGAAATGGGTCAACCTTACTCTTATTGAATTTGGCTTAAAGAGGGAATGACATACACTCATTTGGGTATCTTACCCTAAAGGAAAGTAGGGGGGAAAGGGGATGAGAGAGGGGATGATAGAAGGGAAGGCAGATTGGGGGAGAGGGTAGTTAGAAGCACACACTTTTGAAAAGGGACAAGGTCAAAGAAGAAAATAGAATAAGTGAGGGGGGCAGGATAGGATGGAGGGAAATATAATTTGTCTTGCACAATATATCTACTATGGAAACATTTTACATAACTACACATGTACAATCTATATTCAATTGCTTATCTTCCCAGTGGGGGTGAGTGAGGAGCGAAGAAGGGAAAGAATTTGGAAATCAAAGTTTTAAAGATGAATGTTTAAAAAAATTGTTTTTTACATGCAACTGGGGAAAAAGATATACAGGCACGGGAGTATAGAAATCTATCTTGTCCTACTACAAAGTTAGAGAAGGTATGGGGGAGGATATAAGAGAGGGCAGATTGGGGGAAGGAGGGCATTTAGTAAGCTCACTATTTTGGGGTGGGGGTTAGGGGAAAGATGGGGAGAAAATTTGTAACTCAAAATATTGTGGAAATGAATGTTGGAAACTGAAAATAAACAAAAAAAGAAATAGTCTAAATCAGAAGAAGCTCAACTATGTTAAGAACAGAAAACATTTAGAGAAATGCAAATGTATATATATTTGTATGAGCACAAATATATGTTTGCATATATCTATATACACACATGGGTGAATATGCCCATATGTGAGTGCACATATATATAAACATTAATTAGCCCCACTCTCAGGGTGCTGCAGATCTTACTCATTACTTCCAGGATTTTCTGGTACTCTGAGAAGGTTGGGGGCCTCTCTTTGCTGCCACTGGTTGGAGCCTTTCTTATTGTGCTTCCCCTAATTTTAGGGGCCCTTAAGTAGCAACCTAGTTCCATTTAACTATGTAATATCAGATTGCCCTTTAAAAATGAAACTTTACTTCAAAGACATACCAAGAAAAAGGTACAAATATTTTCCCCAAAAGTTTGGAGGCATAATCACTCCCATGCCACCTCTGGTCACTAGGGAGGGGAGGGGGCCGCCTAGGAATCAACCTCACAGCTTAACTCAGTTCCTTCACATTAGTTCCATCAAGTTCAAGTTCAAAGTCCCTTTGGGGAAGTGCCATTGCTCCTTTAGGTTTTTCTGCTGGAGTGACTACAACAGCCTTGTATCCTATGCTGTAAGATACCACTGATGCTAACTCTCAGGTCAAAGACTCCCCTTCCTTGTTCCTAGAACTGTAAAGAATAAAAGAAAAAAGACCCCAAGCCTGTTTCCCAAAGCCAAGTGGCCTAAAGGAGTGGAGGGAAGGAATGACCTTAGGCCTTTTCACCTTACCTCATAGTATCTCCTACTCTGAGTGAATGATGAATCCTTTTCCTTAGAAATGACTTTTGAAAAGAGAGCAACTGTGTTTAGTCAAGCAGATTTAAAGATGCATACAGTTCTGGCTCTGCAGGTAATGGAAAGAGGCTGTTCCCAACCATGTGTTAGGCCAATGCAAAATATTCAGGCATGTACCTGTTCTACCAGTTCTTCTGTTTCCCAGGAGCATGTCCTAAGCATCTCTCACATGGAGAATATTAATTTAGTCTTTACTTTTACCTGTGATTTCATTGACATATCATCATCATCATTATTATTATTATTATAATATAAAGAAGCATGAAGCCAGAGAGGCTATTTTAGAAGATATTGCTGGACTGGGTTGCTCCTTGCTCAGTGGGACATCAATGCTTACCTGGCTATAAAATCTACACTCTGGATCTCTGAGGCCCTGGGATGCCCAGAAACTCAGAGGCTCAGTTTTCTTGACCTGTCAAGAATCCAAAAAGTTGGAGTCTCTGATCCTTCATCTAAAACTGAAAGGGACCGATATAACAGTGAGGGACTCAGGCACATTTCATGGGCCTCATGTTTACCTTAGAGGAGAGAAGATGGTCCAATGCCCTTACAGCTGTGGTGTCAAACTCAAGTAGAAATGAATCTCTCTGGGCCGCACATTGACTTAGAGATCCACAACTTAATGTTATCTATGTAGTGTTGTATTTTTATTTCTTAAACATTTCCCAGTTACATTTTAGTTGTGGTTCTAGACACACTGGGGAGTTTTGTAGTAGCATGGGCCCTACTAGCAGTGAATTTGACTACAGTTGTTTTTTTACAGCATTGTCTCTGTTTGTGTATACTCTCTGGGAGGGAATCAAATCAAGAGAGAACAGCTAAAGTTAATTTGCGTAGAAATTCTTTTTCCCCATTTAATAGTGTGTTTTCCCCAATTATGTGTAAAGATAGTTCTTTTCCAAAATTTTATTTTAGATTCAAATGCCAGAACACAAAAAGAGAATAGAAACTAGAAACAAAAACATATCATAAATTTAAATACAGGGTTGTAAAGGAAAAAAAAAACATCACGTACAATTGTAGAACATAAGAGAAGATTCAAAATATAGAATAATAGATTTTCATTTCAAGAAAGCCTATGTGATAAATAATACTTGTGTTGAGAATTGTGCATTTTTCTTTGTTTCCTTGTGAGTTTTCTTTTGTTCTCTGCTGTGCACTTTTTAACTTTGTTCTTTTATTCTCCCCTGCCCCAAGGAAGACTACAATAAAGTTTAGGTATGTTTTTCTGTAGCTATAGATAGATACATACAAATATACATAATATACTTTCCTAAACCTATTTTGCTCCTGATCTTTGTTTCTATGTATATGCATATCTAGTTTTCTCTCCCTCCTGCTTCATCTACTTTACTTCTACGCACTACCTTGCCCTCCTATGACTTGCCTACCACCCTCCAAGGATGCCTCCCCTATCCTCCCATTCCCATAAATCTAAACACTCTCCTATACCCCTGTTCCCTCCTCCTCCGAAGTTGAAATCCATTCATCTCTATTCCCATAATAGGTTTCTATAGTTGGATTCTTTCTCCTTTGCCTGTGCATTTTTTTTGTGGTGATAGCTTAGTCATTTGTAGTCTCCTCTAGCCCTAAGGTATGGGAAATGGTGCCTTTTGCCCCACATCTTCAGTTCTTCCCTCTAGCCTGAAACCAAAGCCAAACCTTCAGCCTCCTGTAAGTGCCCACAGCCAGAGGCTTTCTGCCACACTGCTTTTGCACTCATCAGGCATGTGCTGGTTCTTACCCCTGTCACTCTTTGTAGCACGGCTGGGTCTGGCGTTCCTGGTCAACAGAGGTTTGCTCTATCTTCCCAGGCTCAGACACCGAACTACCCTTGCTAACCGGGGGTAAAAGTTTGGTGACTGGGGCAAAGGCAGCTTCAAACCACTAAGCCCAGGGCTTGCCATTTGTTATTTAAGAGGCATGCACCTTGCTCTTAAAATGGAACCTAGCCTGGAGGTGTTTACTCTTCAGTGGGACCTAACTTCATCCTGGAACTTTTCTTCTGATCTTCTCAAATTGTCCCAGGTGGAGCCAGGTTATGTTCCTGTTCTCATTTATCTCTACCCACCCTTTGTTTGCCCTAACATGCTATTTTAATTCTTTTGTGGGGGAAGAGCTTGAGAGCTTGGAATTTTCTGACTACTCAGCCATCTTCCCAGAATCCAGATAATTTTTTTTAACATTCACTTTTATAAGATTTTGAGGTCCAAATTTTTTTTTCTCTCTCCTTCTTTCCTCTTCTCCCCCATCCTCTCCCCAAGATGGCAAGCACTCTGCTATAGGCCATATATGTACAATCATATTAAACATATTTCCACATTAGTCATGTTGTGAAAAAAGAATCAGAACAAAAGGGAATAAACCACAAGAAAGAAGAAACAAACAAAAGGATAAAATAGTATTCTTCGATTTGCATTCAATCTCCATAGTTCTTTCTTTAGATGTGGATAACATTTTCCATCATGAATCTTTTGGAATTGTCTTAGATCGTTGTATTGTAGAGAAGAGCTAAGTCTATCAAAGTTGGTCATCACACAGTGTTGCCATTACTATGTATAGTGTTCTGGTTCTGCTCACTTTGCTTAGCACTAGTTCATGTAAGACTTTTCGGGTTTTTCTGAAGTTGGCTTGCTCATCATTTCTGATAGAAAAAGAGTATTCCGTTACATTCATATACCACAACTTGTTCAGTCATTCCCCAATTGGTGGGTATCCCCTTGATTTCCAGTTCTTTGCCACCACAAAAAGAGCTGCTATAAATATTTTGTAGCTTTTTTATAGGATACTGATCTAATAATGGTATTGCTGGATCAGAGGGTATACACAGTTTTATAACCCTTTGGGCATGCTTCCAAATTGTTCTCTAGAATGGTTAGATCAATTTACAGCTCTACAAACAATGAATTAGGACTCAAATTTTCCCACATCTTCTCCAGCATGTATCATTTTCCTTTTTTGTCATGTCAGCCAATTGGATAGGTGTGAGGTGTTACTTCACAATAGTTTTAATTTGCATTTCTCTAATCAATAGTGATTGAGAGCATTTTTTCATATGACTATAGATAGCTTTCATTTCTTCATCTGAAAACTGCCTGTTCATATCCTTTGACAATTTATCAATTGGGGGATGACTTGTATTCTTGGTTTGACTCAGTTCTCTGCACATTGGAGAAATGAGGCCTTTATTAGAGATGCTGGCTATAAAAATTGTTTGCCAGTTTTCTGATTTCCTTCTAATCTTGGTTGCATTGTCTTTGTGCAAAAAAAACTTTTCAATTTAATGTAATTAAAATTATCCATTTTGCATTTCATAATAATCTCTATCTCTTGTTTGGTCATAAATTCTTATCTGAGAGGTAAACTATTCCTTGCTCCTAATTTGCTTAGGGTAACAGCCTTTATGTCTAAATCATGTACCCATTTTGAAATTATCTTGGAATACAGTGTGAGATGTTGATCTGTGCCTAGTTTCTGCCATACTGTTTTCCAATTTTCCCCGCACTTTTTGTCAGATAATGAGTTCTTATCGCAGAAACTGTAGTCTTTGAATATATCAAACAGTAGATTACAATAGTCATTGACTACTGTATATTCTGTACCTAATCTGTTCCAGTTATCCACAACTCTATTTCCTAGCTGCTACCAAATACTTTTTTTAAATTAAAATTTTATTTTATTTTTCCATAAATGAACTTTTGTGTTTATTTTAGTTTACATCATTCTTTTCCACAAGATTTTGAATTACAAATTTTCTCCCTGTCTTTCCCGTAACAACCACCTCAAAACAGCAGTCCCACTGTATATCCCCTATCCCAATCTGCTCTATCTTATATCCTCCTCCATCCCTTCTCCCACTTTCCAGTAGGGCAAGATGGATCTCCATACCCCAGTGCCTATATATCTTATTTCCCAGTTGCATGTAAGTAATAACAATAATAATAATAATAATGATAATAATAATAATATAATTTTTTAAACAGTTGATTTTACAACTTTGAATTCCAGCTTCTTTCCCTTCCTCCCTCATCACCCACCCTTACTGGGGAGATAATCAATTCAACATAGGTCATGCATGTGTAGTTATGCAAAACATTTCCATAGTGGATATATTATGAAAGACTGACTATATTTCCCTCCATCCCATCCTGCCCCCAACTTGTTCTATTCTCTACTTTGACCCTGTCCTTTTTCAAAAGTGTGTGCTTCTAACTACCCTCCCTCCAACCTGCCCTCCCTTCCATCCTCCCCCCTCTCATCCCCTTCCTCCCTACTCTCTTGTAGGGTAAGATAGCCGATTTAGTGTGTATGTCATTCCCTCCCTAAGTAAAATTCAATGAGAGTAAGGTTGACCCATTCCCTTTTGCCTTCCTGTTCTTCCCCTCCATGGTTAACAGTTATTCCTTGCCTCTGCCATACGAGATAATTAACCCCATTCTGTCTCTCCCTATCTCCTCTCATTATATTCCTCTCTCACCTCTCAATCTCACCTTTTAAATATCATCCCTTCCTATTCAACTGATCTGTGCCCTCTGTCTATGTATAACTGTACACATATTATATACACACTCACATAAGTATTCATACACCCATAAACCCTCCTTTATGGACGTGTGTGTGTGTGTGTGTGTGTGTGTGTGTGTGTGTGTGTACACACACACACATTTATATTCTCTTCAACTATCCTCATACTGAGAAAGTTTCATAAGTTACAATTATTGTTTTTCCATGTAGGAATGTAAATAGTTCAACTTTGATAAGTTCCTTAAGATTTCTTTTTCCTATTTACCTTCTTATGCTTTTCTTGCTTCTTGTATTTGTGTGTCAGATTTTCTGTTCAACTCTGGTTTTTTCATCAGGAATGCTTGAAAGTCCTCCACCTCATTGAATGACTATATTTTTCCCTGAAACATTATACTCAATTTTGCTGGGTAGGTGATTCTTGGTTTAATCCTAGCTCCTTTGACCTCCGAAATATCATATTCCAAGCCCTTCGATCCCTTAATGTAGAAGCCAGATCCTGTGTTATCCAAGTTGTGTTTCCACAATATTTGAATTGTTTCTTCTTGGCTGCTTGTAATATTTTCTCCTTGATCTGGGAACTCTGTAACCTGGCTATAATATTTCTAAGAGTTTTCTTTTTTGGATCTTTTTAAAGAGGTGACTGGTGAATTCTTTCAATTTCTATTTTGCCCTCTGGTTCTAAAATATCAGGGCAGTTTTCTTTTTTTGAGCTTTTTAAAAATTAACTTTTGTGTTTATTTTTAGTTTGCATCATTCATTTCCACAAAATTTTGAGTTACAAATTTTCTCCCCACCACCACCACATAACAGCAATCCCACTGAATACTCCCTACCCCATTCTGCTCTCTCTTATATCCTTCCTCATTCCCTTTCTGACTTTCTGGTAGGGCAATATGGGTCTCCAAACTCCAGTGCCTGTATATCTTATTTCCCAGTTGCATGTAAATAATAATAATAATATATATTTTTAAAAGATTTTATTTTAAAACTTTGAATTCCAGATTCTTTCCCTTCCTCTCTCATCTCCCATCCTTGCTCCTTTGATGTCTGGAATATCATATTCCAAGCCCTTTGATCCCTTAATGTAGAAACTCAGGGCACTTTTCCTTGAGAATTTCTTGAATAATGATTTCTAGGTTCTTTTTTTGATCATGGCTTTCAGGTAGTCCAGTGATTTTAAATGATCTCTCCTGGATCTGTTTTCCAAGTTAGTGATTTTTACAATGACATATTTCACATTGCCTTCTATTTTTTCCATTGGTTTGGATCTGTTTAATAGTATTTTGATTTCTCATAAAGTCATTAGCTTCCATTTCCTCCAATCTAATTCTGAAAGAATTATCTTCAGTGAGCTTTTGAAATTCTTTTTCCATCTGGCAAATTCCAGTTTTTATGACATTCTTCTCCTTATTGGCTTTTTGGACCTCTTTTGCCATTTGAGTTAATCTATTTTTTAAGGTGTTATTTTCTTCAGTTAGGTTTTGGACTCTCTTTTCATGATTTTCTTGCACCATTCTCATTTCTCTTCTCAATTTTTCGTCCACTTCTCTTACTTGATTTTCAAAATCCCTTTTGAGCTCCTCCATGGCCTATAAACAGTTCATATTTTTCTTGGAAACTTTTGGTGCAGGAGTTCTGACTTTGGTGTATTTCTGCTGTTCCATGCTTCGATCCTTTTTGTCCCCAAAAAAGGAATCTAAAGTTGGATTGCTGTGCTTGCTTTGCTTCCTTTGCTTGCTCATGTTGCCACTCAATTACTTGACTTTTGAGCTCTTTGCCACAGTAGAACTCTGGGGAGAGTTTTGTCTCAGATCACTGGGATTTTTGCAGATGCTGAAGCTATTAGGAGGGTGCTGTATCTGCAGCCCTCACAAACTCTGGCTCACTGGTGACACACCTCAGGATCACCATCCAAGACCATGATCCAGATCCAGGCAGGTTAAAGCAAGAGCAATTATCCTCTGAATGTTTGCTTTGCCCCACTATGATCTGTAGCCCAGAAGCTCTGAAGGAGCCATGTGGAGGCGGCTGCACAGGGTCACCACACCTCTGCCCCTTTTAGCTTTGGGGACCGGGGCCGGACCTGCTCCTCTGTCCCTCTCAGTTCAAACAGAGTTCTACACTCACCTCTCACTTTTCCTTTGGCATTTATGGGTTGATAATTCTGGAAACCACCACTGCTGCTGGTGATCCACTCTCTCAAAGTCTGCTGCAGCTGCTGGTCATGGCCACCCTGGGGCTAAAACAGCAGGATCATGTGGGGCTGGGCTTGGCACCCAGCTGACTGTGTGATGGACCCTTCCTGTCTGCCTGTGGGGCTGCCTTCAGCAGGAGATTGGTTTCTGTCACTTTGTGTGTTCTGTAGCTCTAAAATTTGTTTCAAGTCCTATTTTATAGGTGTTTGAGGTGGTTATGGGAGCAGCTTACATAGTTTTACTGCTTCTATGCCACCGTCTTGGCTCCACACCCTGGTACCAAATACTTCTGATGATTGTTGCTTTATAATTCTAGTTAAATTTTATATCTGGTACAGCTAGGCCACCTTCCTTCGCATTTCCTTTCATTAATTTCCTTGATATTCTTGACTTTTTGTTTTTCCAGATGAATTTTGTTATTATTTTTTCTAGCTCTATAAAATGATTTTTGGTAGTTTGAGTGGTATGGCACTGAATAAGTAAATTAATTTAAGTAGAATTGCCATTTTATATATTAACTTGGCCTACCCACAAGCAATTAACATTTTTTCCAGTTATTTAGATTTGTTTGTGTGAAAAGTGTTTTTTAATTGTGTTCATATAGTCCTTTGGTTTATCTTGACATATAGACTTCAAAATATTTATATTGTCTCCAGTTATTTTAAATGGACTTTGTCTTTCTATGTCTTGCTGCTGGGTTTTGTTAGTAACATATAGAAATTCTGATGATTTATGTGGCCTTATTTTATATCCTTCATCTTTGTTAATGTTGTTCATTATTTCAAGTAGTTTTTAGTTTATTCTCTAGGATTCTCTACATATGTCCTCATGTCATCTGCAAGAAGTGTTAGTTTTATTTCCTCGTTGCTATTCTAATTCCTTCCTTTTCTTTTTCTTCTCTTATTGCTAAAGCTAACATTTCTTATATAATATTGAATAAGAGGGGTGATAATGGACATCCTTGTTTCACTCCTAATCTTATTGGAAATGCTTCTAGCTTATCGCCATTACATATAATGCTTGGTAATGGTTTTAGATAGATGTTACTTACCATTTTAAGGAAGACTCCATTTATTCCTATGGCTTCTAGTGTTTTTAATAGAAATGGATACTGTATTTTGTCAAAAGCTTTTTTGCATCTATTGAGATAATCATATGATTTCTGTTAATTTTGGTATTGATATGGTCAATTATATTGATAGTTTTCCTAGTGTTGAACCAGCCCTTGCATTCCTGGTATAAATCCCACATGCTCATGGTGTATTATCCCCACAATAAGTTGCTGTAATCTCTTTCCTAATATTTTATTTAAAATTTTGCATTAGTATTCATTAGGGAAATTGATCTATAATTTTCTTTCTCTATTTTGGCTCTTCCAGGTTTAGGTATCAGCACCATATTTGTATCATAAAATGATTTTGGTAAGACTCCTTTTTTGTCTTTTTCACCAAATAGTTCATATAGTATTGGAATTAATTGTTCTCTAAATGCTTGGTAGAATTCACTTGTAAATCCATCTTCCACTGAATTTTTTTCCTAGGGAGTTCATTGATGGCTTGTTCAAGTTCTTTTTCTGAAATGGATTTACTTAAGTATTGTATTTCCTCTTCTGTTAGTATGGACAATTTATATCTTTGTAAATATTTGTCCATTTCCCTTAGCCGGATTTATTGGCATACAGTTGGACAAAATAGCTCCTCATTACTCTTCATAGGTGGTGAAATTACCCTTTTCATTTTTGATAGTGGTAATTTGGTTTTCTTCTTTTTATTAATCAAATTATCCAAAGGTTTATCTGTTTTGTTGTTTTTACCCATGAAACCAGTTCTTAGTTTTATTTATTAGCTAAATAATTTCCTTACTTTTAAATTTATTAAGTCCTTTGATTTTCAGAGTTTGTAATTTTGTATTTAATTGGGGATTTTTAATTTGCTCTTTCTCTCCACTATAATAGGTCTTTGTACCTCTTTATGTGATGTAATTTACCATTTTCTGTTTCTTCCATTCCTCTTCTCCAAATACAGTCCTTTTATTCACCCCTTAATTAATTAATTTTATCATCACATCAAGGTCAACGTATACCCATACCCTCTGTCTGTGTGTACCTCTTCTAACTGCCTTAATAAATTTACAGTTCTCAAGGGTTACATGTATCATTTTGCCCTGTAGGGGTTTAAATAATTTAAACATATTGAATAACATACTTTTTTCCTCTTTTCTGTTTACTTTTTTATGATTTTCTTGAGCCTTGTATTTGAAGGTATAATTTTCTGTTCAGCTCGGATTTTTTTATCAAGAATAATTGAAAGTCAGGAGACTGTTGGACATCAGAGATTTGTGGTGAAGGAAAGGGATATGGAGTTTGGGCTAGGGTGCAGCCATGCCATTCTTTGATATTCAAAACCAGCTGGGCCTCATTATTGACAAATGCATGACAATTACAAGTACTGAACAACCTTTGAAAATGCTGGCCTGATGCCATGCTTTGGAGAAGGAATTCATTGAGTGTGCCCATGGAATTGATAGGACCCAAGCCAAGAAAGAATGCAAACTGGAATATGAGGATTTCATTGAATTTCTACATAGGTGGAAAACAGTAGAATGCTTGGGAACAGTCATGAAGCAGGAGCAGCTAATGAAAGAAGGGAAGTATACTCTGCCACCTCACCACTTAGGCAGAGAAGAACTGAGGCCTTAACCAGCCAGTGGTGACATTGAGTGGCTTTGTTTTTTAGAATGTATGCCCTGTTGTCTCCTGGAAATGTATATTTCTTAAAACAGATATCTCCTTCCAAAGTGTAAAAATCAGAGTGTAGAAGCCATCCTGCTTTCTCCAGACCCTAGTTCTCTCGGTACTTTGCCATTAGGACATCCATACCAGGCAAGTTGGCGGCAGTGGTTCACCCTCCAGTATATGATCTGTGATTCTGCCTGTATCTGAAAATAGGCATTTTGGAAAGTAAACATTTACCTGTGTAAAAAAAAAAAGAATAATTGAAAATCTCCTTTTTCACTGAATGTCCATCTTTTCCTCTGAAAGACTACGATCAGTTTTGCTGGCTAGTTGATCCAAGCTCATTTTCCTTCTGGATTGTAATATTCAAGGACTCTAATCTTTTATTGTAGAAGCTTCTAAGTCCTGTGTTATCCTAACTGTGGTTTGATATTTTAAAAATTGTTTCATTCTGGCTTCTTGCAGTATTTTCTCATTGAGCTGATAATTCTGGAATTTGGTGACAATATTACTTGCAGTTTTCTTTTGGTGATCTCTTTCAGGAAGTGATCATTCAAATCTTTCAATGACTATTTTACCTTCTGTTTCTAGGATATCAGGGCAGTTTTCTTTGATAATTTCTTGAAAGATGCTGTCCAGGCCCTTTTTTTTTATTATGAATTTCAGGTGATCCAATAATTCTTAAATTGTCTCTGCTGGGTCTACTTTCCAGGTCAGTTCTTTTTCCACTGAGGTATTTAAATTTTCTTCTTTTTTTCCCTTCTTTTAATTTTATTTGGTTTTTGATTTCTCATAGAATCATTAGCTTCCATTTGCCCAATTCTAATTGTCAAGAAATTATTTTCTTCAGTGATCTTTTGTACCTCTTTTTCCATTTGGCCAATTTTGCTTTTTAAGGAGAAAGCTCTTGTCATTGTTTGTTATTGGGGTCAGAGAATAAAGATTAAAACTATCATCTTGAAGACCACATGACCACTTTCAGTTCAGAATTGATTTTGTTCTTTGCTGTAATTAATTGATGGTCTGATTATTTACAGAAAGCTCATTTAGAAATGACTCCCAAATCAGGAACCAGTCTTTTCCTCTTAAAATATAATCTGTTTTGCTTTTGTATCATATTATTAGGTATTTACCCTTAAATCACCTGCTATTTTCTCAAAGTATTCATGATGCATAAGCACGTGACTTCTGTGGAGTCTGTAAGCCTTTGCCTTTCTCTTTTCTTACTACTGAATCATATTTTCCATTATGTTTCACTGTCCTCCCCATTGCAATGAATAGCAAAAAAAAAGGTAGTGATCAATAACCTGCAATTAGTTTTTATTGCTTTTGCAAATATCTGTCATAGTCATTCAAGTATGCATTGAACAAAGGTCTGTGAAGAGTTGTTTCATGGGGGCAGCTAGGTGGTACAGTAAATAGAGCACCAGCACTAGAGTCAGGACGACCTGAGTTCAAATCCAGCCTCAGACACTGGGCACACTTACTAGCTGTGTCACCTTGGGAAAGTCGCTTAACCCCAATTGCCTTGCCTTTCCCCCTAAAAAAGAGTTGTTTCATGATGCCTTCAGATGCATGATAAAAACCATTCCTTTTATTTACCTCTTTGGGAAGAACCTATGAACCATCCTTCCATTTAACTGACATTTCCTTTTGTTTTCTGGTGTTATTTGTACTGATAATATAAAGAATGATACAACTGAGTTTCTCCAGTAGTATGTCAACTTGTTGCTAACTAGACAGGGATCTCACATTAACTTTCACATTTATAAATTGATAAAAACTATAATTTTTAAAACTTTTTATGTTTTTCACCAATCTGTTACTGGCACTAAAGAAGCAAAACATCACCATACAAGAGTAATGTCCATTTTCAATTTTCTTTGTTTTATGGGTTTCCATTTCTAAATAATTCCTCACATGGCTAGTCTATTATTGATGAATTCTACTTTAACTAGTTTGGACTTCAGAAAACAGCTATAGTCTGTGTGTGTGTGTATCTGTGTTTGTATGTATGTATATATGTGTGTTTATGTCATAGTAATATATTTTTAATTATTCCTCAATTTTTCCTGTTACAAATATTGTAACTATATGAAGTCTGCAATATAAGGAAGAAAAAGAACATGAAGATGATTGTCTTATATCATATAACAAAAATATCAAAATGCTTTTTATTGTTACACCTAGTATACTGTCACATAATGATTTCTGAACTTCCTCCAAGAAAGGTGGATTACAAACTGATCTATGGTTCTCTGTGGCTTTCAACTCCTGAAACATACTACAGCTTACAGATAAACACCTGAATAGAGCAAGAGCAAAAAAGTGGAAGGCTGAAAAGAAGTGACCTAGAAAACAGACATCCTGAAGTGATGGAGATAAGGAAACCAATAGCCATAAAGATCTAGGATGAAGGATATAAAAAGGGATTGATTATATAGCTCTCTTTTCATGGAGTCCTTGAAATTATGTGAAGGGGGGGCGGAGCCAAGATGGCGGCGTAGCAGCAGCAACATATCGCAGCTCTCACATAGCCACCCCAAAATACCCATAAAACAGGACTCTAAACCAATCCTAGAACTCCAAAACACACACAAAGATACTTCCCACTAAAGTTAGCTCAGCTACGCGGAACCATATCAGCACTGTGAACCGAAACAAGCCTGCCCTGAAGCCGCACCTGTGCATCAGGGGCTACTGGACGGGAGGAGTGGAGGAGCCTCTCAGGTGAGCAGATTAGCAGCAGCTGCAAGTGGGATTTGTGAAAGGGGGAGACAAGGAGTCTGGTGAAAGGCCTCCAGAGCAGAAAAGCAAAAGGCAGAGGTTTTGCACCCGCCTCTGCATTGTA